>CAUYPK010067022.1:0-51147 GCA_963574355.1 Loris lydekkerianus | reverse complement strand
CCCTGACCAGGAAGTCCTGGAGCATCTCAACCATGCATTCTCCGTCCTGTACCCTCTCTACCTCCACACCAGCCACTCATATGGCCAGGGACTCTGGTAGCTGTGTGCCCTCTGGAGCCCTCCCTGCCTCTGCACAGAGCCCTTCTCCTGGCCAGAGACTGCTAGAGCCTTGGGCTCACTGTGCCAAAGTCACTGGGCACCAGGCCACTCCCAGAATCGTGTGCACCACCCCCCACCCTGTTGCTGGATCTGGGGGTGTCACACTCCAGAGCTGCTCCCACAACCAGAACTCCCTGGCTAGTTCAGCCCCAGAAAAGCTACACAGGGTCACTACCTACAAAGATCCAGCAACAATAGAGTGATCCCGCTGGGGTCTAATCTCAGAGACACACCACCCCAACTCTGAGGATGGCCAGAGGCAATAGTGAAAAACAATCATGAGATGAAATCAAGGGAAAAACTCTGGCAATATGAATAAACAGAGTAGATCAACTACCCCAAGGAACAATGGGGCAGACACAGCACAAGATCCCATGCACAAACAAATAGCTGAGATGTCAGAAATCAAATTCAGAATATGGATAGAAAATAAGATCCAATTAGAATTCCAAGCAGTAACCCAAAATACTACTCAAGAATTCAATGAATTCAAAGACCAAATGACCAAAGATTTTGTCACATTGAGACAAGAAGTTGCAGCCCTCAAACATCTGAGAAACACAGTAGAATCCCTCAGTAAAAGAATGGAGCAAGCAAAAGAAAGGATTTCTGAGATCTAAAACAAAGCTTTCTAACACACCCAAACTCTCAAAGAGGAAGAGAAATGGAGGGCAAAAACAGATCACTCTCTCAGAGAGCTCTGAGATGATTCAAAGAAAACCAATATTCATCTTAAAGGGATGCCCAAAAGTGATGAAGTGGGTTCACAAGGCACAGAGTCTCTTCTCCATGAGATTATGAAAGAGAACATATGCCAAGAGATTCTGAAATTCAGATAGCGGACAGTTTCAGAACTCCAGAATGACTCAACCCAAACAAGACATCCCCCAGACAAATCATAATCAATTTCACTAAAGTTAATGGAGGGGGGAGGTGGGTGGACGGAGGGGTACTGGTGGGATTACACCTGTGGGGCATCTTACAAGGGTATATGCGAAACTTAGTAAATGTGAAATGTAAATGTCTTGGCACGGTAACTGGGAAAATGCCAGGAAGGCTATGTTAACCATTGTGATGAAAATGTGTCAAATGGTCTGTGAAGCTAGTGTATAATGCCCCATGATCATATCAATGTATGCAGCTATGATTTAATTAAATAATAATAATAATAATAAAGTTAATGTGAACTAGAAAATTCTGAAAGCAGCCAGACAAAAGAAAACCATTACCTACAAGGGGAAGAATATTAGAATAACTCCAGATCTCTCTGCTGAAACCTTTCAAGCTAGAAGAGGATGGTCATCAACTTTTAATCTCCTAAAATAAAATAACTTTCAACCCAGGATCCTGTATCCAGCTAAACTGAGTTTCATTTATGATTAAGAAATTAAATACTTTAATGACATTCACATGTTGAAGAAATTAGCCACAACTAAACCAGTTCTCCAGGATATTCTCAGACCTATCCTCCATAAAGACCAGCATAATCCTCCACCACAAAAATAAACCTACCCAGAAAATTTTGATCAAATTCCAAGTTCCACAGTTGCAAAAGGATTAAAAATGTCCACTGGACTCTCGAAAGGCTTATCAATATATTCTCAATTAATGTGAATGATTTAAATTGTCCTCTAAAGAGGCACAGCTTGGCTGACCAGATACAAAACCTCAAGCCAGATATCTGTTGCATCCAAGAATCGCATCTTACATTAAAAGACAAATATAGACTCAAGGTGAAGGGATGGTCATCTATACTCTAGGCACATAGCAAAAAAAAAGCAGGCATTGCAATCCTATTTGCAGATACAATAGGCTTTAAACCAACCAAAATAAGGAAGGATAAGGATGGACACTTCATATTGGTTAAAGGTAATGCTCAATATGATGAGATTTCAATTATTAATATTTATGCACCCATCCAGAATGCACCTCAATTTATAAGAGAAACTCTGACAGACATGAGCAACTTGATTTCCTCCAGTTCCAAAGTAGTTGGAGATTTTAACACCCCTTTAGCAGTGCTGGATAGATCCTCCAAAAAGAAGGAAAGCAAGGAAATCTTATATTTAAACTTAATCATTCAACATGTGGATTTAACAGACATTTACAGAAAATTTCATCCCAACAAAACTATTCAGCAAAACTACTCATCCCAACAAAACATCAGCCCACGGAACATACTTTAAAATTGACCACATGTTAGGCCACAAATCTAACCTCAGTAAATTGAAAAAAAAAATAGAAATTATTCCTTGCTTCTTCTCAGTCCATCATGGAATAAAAGTTGAACTCAATAACAACAGGAACCTGCATACCCATACAAAAACATGGAAGCTAAATAACCTTATGCTGAAGGATAGATGGGTTATAGAAAAAGATTAAGAAGTAAATCACCGAATTTTTGTAACAAAACAACAATCAAGACATGAATTATGAGAATCTCTGGGATACTGCAAAGACAGTCCTAAGAGGGAAATTTGTAGCACTGCCTGCCTTCCTCAAGAAAACGGAAAGAGAGAAAGTTAATAACTTAATGGGACAACTCAAGCAACTGGAGAAGGAAGAACATTCCAACCCCAAACCCAGCAGAAGAAAAGAAATAACCAAAAATCAGAGCAGAATTAAATGAAATTAAAAACAAAAGAATTATAGAACAAATCAATAAATCCAAAAGTGGGTTTTTTGAAAAGATCAACAAAATAGATAAACCTTTGGCCAACCTAACCAGGAAAAAAAGAGTCAAATCTCTAATTTCATCAATCAGAAATGGTAACAATAAAATAACAACAGGCCCCTCAGAAATTCAAAAAATTCTTAATGAATATTACAAGAAACCTTACTCTCAGAAATACAAAAATCAGAAAGAAATCCACCAATAGTTGGAAGTACACCACCTACCAAGACTTAGCCAGAACAAAGTGGAAATGTTGAACAGGACTATATTCTGAAATAGCATCAACTATACAAAACATCCCTAAAAAGAAAAGCCCGGTACCAAATAGATTTATGTCAGAATACTATGAAACCTTTAAAGAAGACCTAGTACCTATATTACTAAACCTCTTCCAAAATATAGAAAAAGAAGGGATACTACCCAACACATTGTACAAAGCAAAGATCACCTTGATCCCTAAACCAGGGAAAGACCCAACAAGAAAAGAAAATTATTGACCAATATCACTAATGAATATTGATGCAAAAGTACTCAATAAGATCCTAACAAACAGAATCCAACAACACATCAAAAAAATTATATACCATGACCAAGTGGGATTTATCCCAGGCTCTCAAGGCTGATTAAATATACATAAATCTATAAATGTAATTCAGCACATAAACAAACTAAAAAATAAAGACCTTATGATTCTCTCAATTGATGCACAAAAAGCTTTTGATAATATCCAGCATCCCTTCATGATCAGAACACTTAAGAAAATTGGTTAGAAGGGACATTTCTTAAATTAATAGAGGCCATCTACAGCAAACCCATAGCCAATATCATTATTGAATGGACTTAAATTGAAATCATTTCCACTTAGACCAGGAAACAGGCAAGGTTGCCCATTGTCTCCATTGCTCTTTAACATTGTAATGGAAGTTTTAGCCATTGCAATTAGGAAATAAAAGGCAATCAAGGGTATCCTCATAGGGTCAGAAGAGATCAAACTTTCACTCTTCACAGATGACATGATCGTATATATGGAAAACACTAGGGATTCTACTACAAAACTTTTGGAAGTGATCAAGGAATACAGCAATGTCTCAGGGTACAAAATCAACACCCATAAATCTGTAGCCTTTATATATACCAACAATAACCAAGCTGAAAAAACAATCAAGGACTCTATTCCTTTCATAGTAGTGGCAAAGAAGATGAAATATATGGGAGTTTATCTAACAAAGGATGTGAAAGATCTCCACAAAGAGTACTATGAAACTTTAAGAAAAGAAATAGCTGAAGATGTTAACAAATGGAAAAACATACCATGCTCATGGCTGGGAAGAATCAACATTGTTAAAAATGTCTATACTACCGAAAGGAATATATAATTTTAATGCAATTCCTATTAAAGCTCTATTGTCATACTTTAAAGATCTTGAAATAATAATACTTCGTTTTATATGGAAATAGAAAAAAACTCAAATACCCAAAACATTAATCAGAGACAAAAACAAAGCAGGAGGAATCACGCTACAAGACCTGAGACTGTATTATAAATTGGTAGTGATCAAAACAGCATGGTACTAGCACAAAAACAGAGAAGTAGATATCTGGAACAGAATAGAGAACCAAGGGATGAATATAGCTATTTACCATTATTTGTTCTTTGACAAGCCAATTAAAAACATTTAGTGAGGAAAAGATTCCCTATTTAATAAATGGTGTTGGGTAAACTGGCTGGCGATCTGTAAAAGACTGAAACTGGACCCATACCTTTCACTATTAACTAAGATAGACTCTCACTGGATTAAAGATTTAAACTTAAGACATGAAACTATAAAAATACTTGAAGAAAGTACAGGGAAAACTCTTGAAGGAATCGGCCTAGGTGAATATTTTATGAGGAGGACTCCCCAGGCAATTGAAGCAGTATCAAAAATACATTACTGGAACCTGATCAAACTAAAAAGCAGAGAGCCCTCAGAATGGGAGAAAATATTTGCTGGTTATGCCTCCGATAAAGGTTTAATAACCAGAATCCACAGAGAACTCAAACATATTAGCAAGAAAAGAACAAGTAATCCCATCTCAGGGTGGGCAAAGGACTTGAAGAGAAACTTCTCTAAAGAATACAGATGCATGATCTACAGACACATGAAAAAAAGCTCATCATCCTTAATCATCAGAGAAATGCAAATCAAAACCATTTTGAGATATCACCTAACCCCAGTAAGAGTAGCCCACCTAACAAAATCTCAAAACCAGAGAGGTTGGCGTGGATGTGGAGAAAAGGGCACACTTCTACACTGCTGATGGGAATGCACACTAATACATTCCTTTTGGAAGGATGTTTGGAGAATACCTAGAGATCTAAAAATAGACCTGCCATTCGATCCTATAATTCCTTTACCAGGTATATACCCAGAAGACCAAAAATCACAATATAACAAAGACATCAGTACCAGAATGTTTATTGAAGCCCAATTCATAATTGCTAAGTCATGAGAGAAGCCCAAATGCCCATCGACTCTCAAATGGACTAGGAAATTGTGGTACATGTAAACCATGGAATATTATGCAGCCTTAAAGAAAGATGGAGACTTTACCTCTTTCATGTTTACATGGATAGATGTGGAACATATTCTTTTTAGCAAAGTATCTCAAGAATGGAAGAAATAGTATTCAATGTACTCAGGCCTACTATGAAGCTAATTTATAGCTTTCACATGAAGGCTATAACCCAACTATAGCACAAGAATATGGGGAAAGGGCCTAGGGAGGGGAAAGGAGGGGAGAGGTTATAGTGATGGGAGGGTAATGGGTGAGGCCACCTCTATGGTGCATCTTAGAATGAGTACAGGTGAAACCTACTAAGTGCAGAATACAAATGTCTACATTCAATAACTAAGAAAATGCCATGAAGGCTACGTTGAAAAGTTAGATGAGAATATTTCAGATTGTATATGAAACCAGCACATTGTACCCCTTGATTGCACAAATGTACACAGCTATGATTTAACAATAAAAAAAATAATAAATTTAAAAATATAAGGGATGACCTCAAAAAAAAAAAAAAAAAAAGAATTAGACTTCACCTCTCCCCACCAATACCAAAATAACTCTAATTTGAATGATTAAATGGAACTTTTTATTGTGATATTATGGTAAGAGAACACCTAACACGAATTTAACAAATTTCAAGTTTGCAATTCATCATTTTCTACTGTAGGTGCAATGTCCAACAGTAAACCTCTAAACGTTGCTCATTTTACTTGCCTGAAATTGCATTTATTCTTTTACTATAAAAATGGCTACCGTTTATTACTTTGTTTGCTTAAGATCACCTAGAAAGATCCTCCTCAACTCATTCCTCATTATAGCTTTGGAAACACAGTATTATGTGACAGGCACTAGGTTAGAAATATAGGACTGTCCAACAGGAGCCACAGGGTAGTTAGCTGGCACGTTTATAAGAGCAAGTGAAGTTGGTGTGCATTACCTCATAGCCCAGCACCCTGCCAGTGTTTCTATTCCAAGCAATAGCATTCCATGACACCTCCATTTCAGAAGCAGAAAAGCTCTGTACAGAAATTTTCCTGGGGGCCAGTTGAGGTTCTACCACACAGAGAAAGACATAATCACCATCCTTAGCAGAATGAAAAAGAATGTAGCATACGCACAGAGTCAGGAGGAAGAGCGTTCCAGAGCCCATGGCAACTTACCATCTTCCCCGGAGTAGACAATGGACACAGTACTCAGGGCTCCTTCTCCTTCATTATTATATACACCCACTTTGACTTCAAAAGGAGAAAGTGGGATGATACTTTCATTTCTGTAAACAAACCTTGACGACTCCACAGATGCTACTTTTTCTTTGTTCCAGGTTGTTGAGCCTACTGGCCGGAACATGACGACATATCCAAATCCCTCTCCATTCTGTAGCTCTTCTGGAATTGACTTGGGCAGAATGTGATCAATCACTGAGTATTTGCCAAAATATTTTATTGAGCTATTACAATGTTTATTGATTATTGGGCATTTCTTCCATAGAGACAAACGTGGTGATTTGCCCTATTTAATTTATTTGGCATGTCAATTAGAAAAATGATCCCAATTAAAGGTATTCAGATAAATAATTGAAACTTCAAGTAGATATATAAAACAGGCTTTACATATTTACCTTTTACCTGGATCACTCATAAATTGTAGTGATAAAAAAAGTTAGAAGAAATTATGATATAAAGTAAAATACAATTTTGATATGAATTTTAAAACTCAGCACCAAATTAACTTATGAACTATTTATTTCAAGGTTAGATGTTTTCTTTTCACAGCATGTCCAACCAATCCTTACATGGTATAATTATTATGTAATAGCATGCTTTAAGACATGCAGTACTTCTAAAAAAAGATAAAGGACTTCCCAGTATTTTTTAAACATACATTTTCATTAGTAGTAACATCAGTGTGCATTTTTCCTGGTATGAAAAAAAAAAAAAAATACATGACTAACTCATACAGAGATCAAATTCTTTACAAAATACATTTTCAAATAAAAAATTACTAAAATTACAACACAGAAATGGAGATGCATTTCCCCAGAACTCTGCAGATATTAAAAATTATGAATAATCATATAAACTAAGCAAATTAAAATGAATTTGTGCTTGAATTTAGATAAACATTCTACTCAATTATAAGAAATTTACATAGAAAAATCAATAGAATTTACTTGTTTTTTTCCCAAAGGAAAAGGTTTGCTTTTCTTGTGTTTTCTAAATATTTCAGCAGACAAATAAAGGCATACCTGACAGGACACAGAGCTCTGAGTCCCTTATAGCCACAACTGCATTTCAGAAGTTTCCCTGACCCTTGCCTTCAGGAGTCCATTCATTGTGTCTCCTTATCCTGGCACTTGGAACTCATCTGATTGTCTAGTTACTAACACCAGAAGCAAAGGGGCCCTCCTGTTCAGTGTTTATGAGGTCTTCTGGGCGGAATCCTTTTTTTTTTTTTTTTTGCAGTTTTTGGCCAGGGCTGGGTTTGAACCCACCACCTCTGGTATATGGGGCCAGCGTGGGGGGGAGGGGAGGGCTATTTCTTTGAGCCACAGGCACCGCCCAGGGCAGAATCCTTTTAATCAATAGTAACTAGTAGGCTCATGGATTCCTTTCACTTTCAGAGTTTGCATATGAAACCTGATGGTTTGGGAAGGGAGGCTGTAACAGATAAACAGAGTGGGCAGTAAGCAGAAAATAAGCTGTAGCAGGAACACCAAGGCAATCAGAGCTTAGACAAAACAGAGCTGTAAATTAGAGAGGCAGGAGACAGAATTTAGCTGGCAGCCAGGTGGGAAATTAGAAATAAAAGAAACACGAAGAAGTGGGGTATAAGCATGAGGGACTATTCAAGCCAGGGCTGGGTTACCAGAGGAGCTGACAGTTGGCTAGAGCTGCCGTGCTTGGATGCTCAGACCAGTGATGAACGAGGTTCCGGTTCTTCATTTGACCTCTCTGGTTAGTTGCCTAGACTTTTTCCTGTCCTCATTACTTCCCATGTAGCTTTAAAATAAATCCCCATTAACCGAGATGACCTGAGGAGGTCTCTATTTCTTGGCATGTGCAACAAATACAGAAAGGAGGAGAAATACAACTCCTGAACACGTCTGGGGTAATAAAATGCTTCCTTGTATTAATGCTTGTCTTCTTTTTTTACAGAGAGACCGGAATTAAGAACAGTTAGTCGTGAATGGCATGAAGGAGATTTAGAAGAATGCAAACTGCTCATCAGAGCATTTGATTTGTTTTTGAAGCTTCTTTGATCTCGGATTTAATCAACATGCTTAGTCAGTTCATCTGAGTCAACAGAGGACTTTTGTTTTTGTTAGTCAAGTACAATTAATGTTTCTCATGGTGTTCTCTCAAGAAAGGTCTGAGTCCGGCACATTCAGTTTAGGGGGGAGAAAAGAGAATTATTTAGTCTCTCCCTTTTGTTCTTCTCATATGGACAGAAAGTCAAATGATGAAGAAATAAATGTGTGTGTGTGTGTGTGTGTAGCTATTTAAGATAGAGAGTTTTCTCCTTTAGGCAGAGAAAGAAATAAAGAATAGAAATAGAGCAAATGAATAAAGAAATGGTGAAATTCTCCTGGGAATGAAATTTGTTACAATTGACAAAGACTAATAATATAATCCTCAATCACATTTTCTGCAGACACTAAAACTTTAACATATACTAAGGGTCAGGAAAACTATGGCCTTTTAGCCAAACCTGGCATGCAGCTTGATTTTGAAAATAAAGGATTTGAGACACATTTTGTACATGGTATATGGCTGCCTTTGAGCTATGATGGCAGAAGGAGAAATTATGAAAGAGATTGGTGGCCCACCAAGCTGGACATTTTTGCTGTCTGATTCTTTACAGAAAAAATGTGCCAAGTCCCACTCTAGATTTTTATCTCTTATTCTGTAGTACTTTGTCCTATGCACCCAATTTTATAGTCACATTTTATACGAGACATTCATGACAACCACCTCAAGCTTGGAAGTATTGGGGAATACAAATTATGTTAAAATAATAAGTAAACATGCCCTTAAAAATAGCAATTGCCATATTCTAACAGCTTGATGTCATGTTGAGGTTACTGGAAAACAAACAAACCAAAACGAACACAAAACAGACATTACCATGGCTCTGGAGAAAACGCAGGGAGGATATTTAGTTTGGGCAGTTTGCTCCACGGAGTGCCTGAATGGGCAGCAATCTGGGGTAACCAGGAAAGCTGTCATTTATGAACCATAATGACAGATTCTGACTGAATATAGAATTATCTTTGGATCCCACGTTAGTTTTGAGAGTCCAACGGGTACTATTTCATCCATCATAGCAAGGACATTGGCCTGGAATGGTCTCTCTGCTTCCAAGTTGTTCTTTGAAACCTAGTTCAGATATAGTCTGTTGGTGTCATTCCTCACTGTCCTGGCTTGCAGTCCCCTGAGCATGCAGACATTTCCTTATTTATTTTCCTACTCCCACCAATCAGAAAAGAGTAGCAACTTAATAGAGTTTTTTAAATTGAGAGAGTTACTCCATTCATTCTGATGACTCAAACTAGTACGTGCAGCTTTTCCTAAATATACATAACTTATTCCTAAGGATGTTTGGACACTTGACTAATTTGGCTCATAGCTGTATACATATAATGTTAAATATGAGTGATAAACGGGAAACTGCAGCCATTAATTTAGTTTCTGCATGTGTTTGCATATCTGATGTTTCTAGAAAAAACAGAGAAAATAACTCTAATTTACTATTTGCTCTGTAGAGGAACAGATAGTATATATTGTAAACTTTCTGGCACATACAATAGTGTGAAAGCAACAATCTGCAAGGTTTAAAAGAATGGGTAGATTTATTTACAAAAATAAGGAACTAGAGGTCATGCCTGTAGCTCAAAGAAGTAGGGTGCTGGCCCCATATGCTGGAGGTGGTGGGTTCAAACCCAGCCCTGGCCAAAAAAACCTGCAAAAAATAAATAAATAACTGGCCAGATGTGGCCCATGAGCTGTGGTTTGTGTGTCCTTGCTTCAAATAAAAACAACATTATAAATCATGGAAAGAGAGTTTTCTTTTGGTAATTCATGCTCATCTCTATTTAAAAATGACATTCAAAAAAATGAATAAATAAAAATGACATTCATAGGATGTATATGCCCCCTCAGGTATAGATTGTGTAAAAGCAATTGCACACCAACCTTTGGGAATTTCTGACCATGGAGGAGAAAAAGATAAGTTACAAAGTCAGGCAAAGCTCCTTGTACACTATGAAGAAAAGGTTTACGTGGCCTTTGAAGAATATTGAAAACTAAATAATCTACTCACTGTCAAATAAACAATTCTCTTGTATATTCATTTGAGTCCATTGTTTTGTGGGAAGTAGTAGCAGGTATAGTGTAATTAACTCACTACTTAAGGTAGAGACATAAGGACTTGTGCCCACTCTGAGTCGTCAAACTATGTGAGGACAATTGGAATTGTAATAAAGGACGAAGTAAGGGTGCATGGAGAGAGAGTTGGGCTTCTCTGCCCAATATCACATCATTTCTAAGCCTCTGTTGTCTTACCTGAAAATAGTGTTACCCACCTTTTAGCAGTGTTATAAGGAGCCAATGCCATGAAATGCTGGGTGTAGCACCTGAAACCCTATGACTGCTTGACAAATGTGACTTCCCTCTCTCTCAGGCCTCTGAGAGTCCCAAGTCTCTCAGTACACTGCCACCCATTCAACAAGTCCTCGTGGAAGGTGGAAGTGGAAGTGCCACGTTCTAGGCACTGTGCTGGGCCTGTAAAGTTCACATGAAACACAACGTCCAGAGAGAGGGTGACATTCAGGACAGTCACACTTGGTTTCTGACATTTATAACCTTAAGAAAAAGGCCGGCTGCAATGTCTCATGCCTGTAATCCTAGTACTCTGGGAGGCCAAGGTGGGTGGATTGCTTGAGCTCAGGAGTTCGAGGCCAGCTGGAGAAAGAGCGAGATCCTATCTCTACTAAAAATAGAAAAACTAGCTGGCTGTTGTGGCAGGCGCCTGTGGTTCCAGCTACTTGGGAGGTGGAGGCAAGAGGATTGCTCGAGCCTAAGAATTTGAGTTTTCTGTGAGTTATGGCACCATGGCACTCTACCTAGGTTGACAAATGAAACTCTCTCTCTAAAAATAATAATAATAATAATAATAATAATAATAAAATAACCTTGGGACAACATCTCTGTGTACCAGTTTTCCCACTTAGCCTAACTACATGACGATGGCTTCAGGAAGAACTACCCAGTCTGTATTTTCTAGAATGGGGGTGGGAGGGTGGGATACAGGTTCTTTTAACTGACAAGTTCCTGAGAAACTTCTGAAGTAGAGAGTGAGGTAGATAGCCTGTGCTGTTAGAACAGAGGGAGATGCTAAGTGGACGTGCACTGTACTTCCACCAAACATGTAGCAAAGGTATGTGTTTGCTGAAGGCAAACTCCAATCAAGGGAGTCATCAGTGGGCAGGCTTGAAAGAAACTCTACCCACAAAGACCAGTTGGAAGAGAGAATATCTGCAGAGTCTGGACAGAGACCACCAGAATCCAAGAACTCAGGAGACTCTCCAGCAGCCAGTTGTGTTTTCACCAAGGAATTGCAACTGGTGGTCTACAATGGGGGATCTCCCAGGGGCCACCCCTCTAAATAGAAACAATAACAAAACAAAAAGCTACCCACAAAATACTGGCATCTGCTCATTTGCCATTTTCTGAGTATACCAAAGCCAGATTGATATATATCTACCAGCAATCAGGAACTTTGCTGCCTCTTTTCTTTCCTCCAAGCCCCAACTCTCTATGACTCTGAAAAATTCAGGGGCAACACAGCCAATGAGGAAGGATAAGATAAAGAGAAAAAGGAATAAAAGCTGAAGAGCTGACCATGTGTTCCCTTCCACAGTATACAAGTCCCAGGGGGAGGCAGACCTGGGCTACTGAAAATGAGAAACTTTAGATCGATTGGAAGTCTAAAATTTATGAAAATAAACAGGCCTGAAATTTGTAGTAAGTAAAAGAAATCAGCCTGTATGTTAATATTTAAGAATAATGACTAGAAAACCTATTCCACGTACGTAAGCTTATATCTTGATGCTGGAGAGGAATAAATTCACAGGATATAAAGAGCAGCATTAGGACAAGAATTTGGGGGTTTTTTGTTTTTTTTCTTTCCTGTACTCTGCGGAGGTCACCTCATTCACAATAGACAGTGCATGCGTAATAAATAAAACAATGCCTAATTCATCAAGTAATAATGAAAATGGTAAGGACCCATGTTCAAAAAGTACTGGAGTTGTTTTCACATATTTTGAAGGAAATTGTAATGAGTTAGACATACTATCTCACTTCAGCAGACATAACAAAAGTTTCTAAAATGCCCTCTAAATAGTGCATCATCAGGATGGTGTATTTTTATAGCATATATTTTTATATATTCTCAATAGTGATCAAGTAAACCTTCTTTTTGTTTTTCAGGATTCTTCCTGGCCAGCTAAGTCTTCTTCCTTCAAAATAACTCAGTTGGACAAAAAATTACCTCCCACGTAATGACGAGTTCCGACCGGCTTCCTCCACCTCCGTTGATGTTTACTGGTGCCACAACAGGGACTAAAAGTAACCAAGAGACATGTGGGATGGCAGTTATTAAAGAATGTCTTCACCAGGAAGAATTTTGTCTTTTGGACTTCACCTTTCAAAATCTCACACAGGCACATTGTGAGAAGAGTTTGGGATTTTTAATAAACATAAATTATGTTTACACATATCCAGATTTCTAAGAGAAAGGACACAGTTGTGTTTGATACATGAGCACCCTGGTTCCAAAATTAATTAAAAATTGAGTAACATCGGGTATTTGACATTATTATGCATCATCTACTAATTGGCAAAGTGATGTTCTATTCAGATGGTAGCTGTGACACTGCTGATTTAGTGCCTAATTATACAGTTGTGCTGTAAACAAGTTACTGAGGCAATATATTAATTATTTTTTCAATAAACAAACTAAAAATAATGTTTCTCTTTATTAGTCATCAGGATATTTTAACATTTAAAATTAACCCCCCCAAATATGCAAATAAACAAATTCTTCTTTTAAAATTGAATCTCATGTCTCTCAGTAGAGGACAAAAGAAATCTGACTTTTCACTTACAAAGTCAGATTTTTCTTCTGTCAGGCATGTGATTGGGGGAAGAAACCCTCTGTCTACAGCTTGAATCAGTGTGGATCCGACATAGTTGCTAGGTTTATAGTATTTGACAGCTGACAGTGACACTATTTCAGGACCTTTGCATCGTTTAGTTATGGAAGAAACTTTACTTTAAATTGTACTTTCATTTATTTTCAACAAAGTTTCCACTATTCTTAAAGAAACAAAAAGTTCCTTTCTTCATGCAATTTCTCAATTAACTATGCTTAAACCTAGAATTATTCTGAGAAGTTGGTCTTTGATAATATCCAAAGAAAAGAGAGAGAGGAGGGAAGGTGAGAGACTCGATATGATATGAATCAGTATGAATACCACCAGTCTTGTTATGTTACAGAAACAGCAGAGTGTTAATGGTTAGTAGAAGGTGGCACACAAACTTTACTATAAAAGATTCAGAGTTTGGGTCGACCCTGCCCAAAGCTACCAAAATATAAATCAGCTGTAAACAACAAACCAGAAACTAAAGTAATTATGTAGAGTCATGGGTCACACCTGCAGATTCTGACCCAGTGGTACACGCTACTGCTTGGGGAGTTCTATATTTACCTACTTTCTTTGGCTAAACCATTGCTCATCTAGATGAAGACCCACTGTTTTAGAGAATGCTGGATGCAAACATCAGGAGGTCTGGATTCAAACTTAGTCTCTGTGAGAAACAACCAGCTAACATCCTAGTCTTAATTTTCTTCTTCTGTATAATGAAGAAATTTCCTCTGAATTCTGAACTTCTAGCTCGATTTAACTTGATGATATTGCTGCCAAATGTGTTTTTATTTTTGGACACAGAATCTCACTCTGTGATCCTAGGGTGCAGTGGCATCATTCTAGCTCACAGCAGTCCCCAAACCCTGTGCTCAAGCCTTCCGAGCAGCTGGAACCATAGTTGTGTGCCAACATGTCTGGGCCATTCTTTCTGTTTCATTTTTAGAGACAGGGTCTCACTATGTTGCCCAGGCTTTTCTCAAACCCCTGGCCGTGATTCTCCTGCCACAGCTTCCCGAGTAGCTGAGATGACAAGCACAAGCCACCGTTCCTGGCTAAGTATGTTTCTTTTCCAGCCCTGATCCATTGGTAAAGATATAACCTTATCTATAATCTAAAAATTGATTTTTGACATCTGACAATTGTGCACACTTTAGTGAGGTAGGTCATGTTTTTTAAACCAAGATAGCCACAGAAAAGTGACCCTTCACTTATTTGACTGAATGAGAATGTGAACTTTGGGAACCACATATGGTGGGCGGATCAGATGTGCTGGATGTGAAAATTTGAGTGGAAGAAAGAGGATCCACCGAAAAGAGCCTAATTGGCATGATTTCTGAGCTAGCTTCCACTTGTGTTCTGCTCTTCCGTGAACCAATTAATGCCCAATTAGTGCTTCTGTTCAATGAGTTTAGGATTTCCCTCATTTGCATGGAAAAGAATTTATACTATTGCTCAATGAAGCCACAACTAGGTCAGAGTTGAGACATAGATGAAAATGTATGGCTCACTGCACCAACAGAGTCTCAATTAAGTTTTGGCTACAACATTTTAATGAAACAAGCAGTAATTCATTTGCATCAACAAATTTACAGATTCTCTATTGGATTTTGGCTAGGAAATAGATGGGATAAAAACACAGCTTCTGAAAAATTCTTATTTTGACATGCTTGCTTAAAGGTAGTCATGCCTTATTGAACCTACTATCTAGGGGAATACACCTTGCCTTGTGACATAAAAATGGGAAAATGAGAGTTACTGGTCAGCAGACTTTGATTTTGAGCCAAAAAGAGTACAAGATCCATAAAAATACTTCTTCATTGTTTTCTTTAATATTTGTAAAGAAATTTGTGTAAGAAATGATCCTACACATTTAGAACACGATGATTCTTTACCTGAGGCTTTAGTTCGTAACAATTCTGATGGTTTACTTGGTTCTCCAATCCCAATGCTATTGCCAGCAACAACACGAAATTCATATTCAACCCAAGGACTCAAACCAACCACTGTTGCATTGTATGTCTTACCACTAAGAATTTCTGGAACTAAAAAGAATAGGACACTTAAGGCAAATAAATTGGCATTTGTCAAAAACAAATAATTATACAAAAGTATACATTAAATAAAAATCACAACTATAGCCTAAGATGAAGGAGGGAGGAGAGAAGATAGGGAAGGGAGTCGGGGTAGGTTAATAGAAGGAGGGTTAATAGGGGGACCACACCTGTGGAGCATATTGTAAGTGTAAAACACAAATGTCTTAACACTGTAATTGGCTAAATGAGGTGAAGACTATGTTAATTAGTAGGATGTAAGCATCTAATTTGTACAAATAATCAACACATTGAATCCCATAATGGCATAAATGTATGTATGATATATGTACAAATGACTTAATGAAAGAAAAAGAAAAAAATCATTAGATTATATTTATAAGAATATTACATTACAAAGTATGTTATTGTTAGAAAATTATCCAAACATACTTAATGAAGCTCACCTGTAGCAACAACCTGCCAACCCACAGAAAATGGTGTCCGAGTTTGAATAGTAAATATTTGAATGGGACTGTTATTATTTGGGCCGGGTTTCCAGCTTAGTTGAGAAGTAGTACTAGAAATGTGATCCACTTTTACATCCTCTGGAGGACCTGGAGGACCTTGAAAAGGGTGTGTTATGACTATATTAGAGATAATTAAATTCATTGATTTGAGACAAGGATTGTTTACTTTTACCTGTTACACTTAGAAAATAAAAAAAAAAAGATCTTGATGTATTTATAGCACATTATTAGAGATAAAGTCCTATTAATTTAGCTTACACAATAAGACATTCATTTAGAAATGCTTCTTTAGAGATAAGAAAATGCCATTCATAGATGGTTGCATATCATCCAACAGGAAACTAATCTCAAAGATTGAGAGCTATTCCCTTTAATTCCTCTGTCAAAATCTAACTCAAGTAAATGGAATTAATATGGAGACCTATAGGAGCATGTGGATTTGATTCTGACAAGAATGGCTTATTATAAACACCAGGCAAGTCTAAGTTATAGGGACTCACCCTTCTTGCTGAGCCTGACCATTCTTTATAAATAAATAAAACCTGCTCAACTCTGCTCAATTCAATTTCCATAACTATATTGCCTATATCCTGAAGTTTTGGAGTTTAGAAAAAAGAAAAAAATACTATACGTTTTATCTCACCTCCTTATTATGATGTGGTTCCTGAAGATCTACCATTTAGATAACAACATTTTGACCGTGAAGAATATAATAAACAATATGATCATTTTCACCATGTATGCATACCTCTAACAATGATATCAGCTACAGCAGATAAACTTTCTAGAGTTGTTTGTACTGTGCATAGATATTTTCCTGAATGATTTAGCTGAATATTCCTTATCATCAAATCTCCAACAGATTCCTGAATATAGAAAGGAAAAAAATGGATACAAATATAATCACATACAGCAGGTCCTATTTTATTTTTATAGCTGGATGAATATGAAATAAAACAATTCTGAAATTAAAAGTTATACTATTTCACTGTGCTTTCTTCTGTAGGATTCCTTTTATTATCCTTCCCCATTATCATATAATGACATCTAGAAAACAAATACTTTTCATGAAAGACATAAAACAAAATCAAACAAAACAAACACAGATGCAGCTTCAAAAACAGTGATTATCAAATAAAGAGGGGAGAATAATAATGAAAGATGGTGATTCATGTAAAAGACTTGAATAATTTTGTCAAGCACCTAAAAATTGCAACAACTTACTCCTCCAATCCTTTCAAAATGGTCTACTCCTTTTTTTAAGTCTATGTCATCACCATTGAAAGACCATACAAACATAACTTCAATGGTTGGGTCATGGGACACCTGGCAGGGTAGAACTATGCTCTCACCAACTGTCACATCCATTTTGGAAGGTGGGACAGTAATGACAGTCCTCTCTGTTGAGAAAAAAAAATTTTTTTAAAGGCTTATAAAATGCCAGGATATGGCTACAAAATACACATTTTGAATTATTTTATAATCATTTGATTCTATAAAATGCAACCTGGAGTTATCCACTATAAAAAATTCTATTTCCTGTTTTTCAAATGAACAGTATTTATTATTGGTGTAATATATTACTGATAATTAAATACCTGGATTTATTCATTCTTTATATGGGTATATTTACTATGGACCTCCAAAGATGGCATTCCATACACACAATGAACCACACTGACTTTATTGTCTTTTATGCTGAAATTGCAATCATAAAATTACAACTGACACATAAGTAAGACATACAAATAGTCTCTGTTAACTTCATATACTATGAGATGAACTATGTACTTTAGATTATAACCACCTCAGTTAATACAGAGATTTATACTCACCTGTTTATATTTAAGAGTATGAATGCAAAATATTTTATCTTTGACATAGTTCTGGCAATAATATTTTATCTAGAGATGAATAGAGAAGCTATTTCCTCTTTTGCCCAGATCTTGCAATGTTAGAATTATGCATACTTCATAGAAAAGTTCCTCCTAGAAATTCCACTTTTAGTATCAATGTTTGTTCTACAAATGGTAGCATTTCAAAAGACAATTCTAAGAGTATTCCATTACAATGTTAAAAAGAAGTGGAGACAATGGACAACCTTACCTGGTTCCATTTCTGAGTGGAAATGTTTTCAGTTTTACTCCATACAATATGATTGGCTGTGGGTTTGCTGTAGATGGCCTCTACCTGTTTAAGAAAAGTGCCTTCTATACCTATTTTCTTAAGTGTTCTGATCATGAAAGGATGCTGGATATTGTCAAAAGCTTTTTCTGCATCTATTGAGAGAATCAGATGGTCTTTGTTTTTGAGTTTGTTTATGTAATGTATTATATTTATAGATTTATGTATATTGAACCAATCTTGAGACCCTGGGATAAAACCCACTTGGTCATGGTGTATAATTCCTTTGATGTGTTGCTGGATTCCGTTTGCTAGGATCTTATTGAATATTTTTGCATCTATGTTCATTAAAGATTGGAGGGGGGAGGTTTGGGTGGAGGGAGGGTGATGGGTTGGGCCACATCTATGGTGCATACTTTTATCTATAATAATAAAAAAAAAAAGACTGAAAATGAAATGAAGTCATTTTAAAATAAACCAAATTAGAGAATTTATCATAAGGAGACTTGCACTACAAGAAATTCTAGAGAATTTAGTCTTTGCCCTGAAGGGAAATGATTCTAGATGGTTATCTTAAACATATAGAGGGAGTTAATATCACAGGAAATGAAATCCACATAGCAGTCCCTAAATTAAGGACAGAAAGGACCACTGGAAAATACATATTTCAGAAGGTTAGCTAAATCATCAGCAAACAAAACTTACCTTCATGATTTGTTTTCTTAATTTTAATAGAAACAAATAAACATTTAATATCAAACTTTAGTACTGATTTAAAATATATACTCTTTCCAAAACATTTGATTCAAAGGTTTTGACTTAAGTAAAAATGCTCCCAATCTGCTGATTCTGTTCACTAAACTGGCAGTCCCCAAGTTACAAACATCCAACTTATGTACGAATTGCACTTACAAACAGAGGCTATTACAGGTAATAGGCAAATTTAACTATTCCAACTTACATACAAATGCAACTGCAGAACCTATCTTATTTTTACCCACCGAAACTGTCTGCAGTTTATACACAGACGATAATCTATAGCCTAGATTCAGTTGAATGGCTATACTTCAGGTTTCTTGAGCAAAACAAATGTCTTCAAATAGGCAGGATGAAATAAGGAAATAATTTTAATATGTATGATAATTTTAAGACCTAAAATTACATAATGTCACACAAGCATACGTGTCCTGATGTATATTCATATAAGCAAATTGTTGGTAACATTCATTTAAAACAAACAAGGACCTCTGTTCTGTTCCTTGCTTCTTTCCATGCAGGTCCTCTACCTGGAACACCCTTTTCATCATCTCCATCATCTCTATTTGTCCGACTCTACCTAACCTTCAAAGTACAGATTAAATGCTCAAAACTCTCTCTCTTCTGCCCAGGCAGAAGGGCTTGCTCCCTCTCTGAACTCCATCAGCACCCCAGTGTTCCCTAACTTCAATTATAATTGTTCATAGACAAATTACGAGGGATCAGATTTGCAGTTGAGGTTTTCAAATGAACTCAGTATCAAAACCACCAAAGGAAAATAAGGAGCCCAGAGTGAGGGCTAGGGTGGGCTGGGGTTTCCAGAGAAGCAGACCTTCTGGGACCTTGGGGGACTTAGCGCTACCTTCTGTCCCCAGGGAAGGAAGGGAGGATTAGGGTAGGGAATGAGTCCATAGACACTGAGTTTGGGTGGGGAACCCACAGAGCCCAATGTCTCTAACATCTCTTTACGTATGATGACAGTGGCTTGGCCTCTCCTCCCAGACAGGATCCCATGTGCTCCAGGAGAGACCCCAATAACAGTGTATCCTGTGGGGAACCTCAAGGCAAGGAGAAAAAGCCCAGTGACCCCATATTACATCTGCCCCTGCCCAGAGCTCTGTCTTCTTAGTAACTGCATTCAGCTTAGCACAGCATGTGACCCCAAGCGTCCTCTCCCCTTCTAGAGACCTTTGTTGGTAGTGTTTCATGTTTATCTGAATTCTTTTAGGTCCCAGCATACCACAATGCTCAGTAAATTCCTGCTGGATGAGTCTGCACTGCTGCATCCTGACTGGCTGCTAGAACTCCAAGGAGGGAGGCGAATGCTGAGGGCCACATCATTCCCAGCAGGCTTGGGAACACATCAAAAGCCCAGTGGCCCCACTCAGACCCAGAATGCACGACAGCCTTCTGTGGGGGCCCAGAGAGGGCAGCAAGCCCTTGGCTTGAAATACTTAGCTCAAAGCTCTCAGACAACTCCTGGGATATGCAGTTGTCTATTCCTAGAATAAGCTACAGCCATGGGTTTACAGTTTAGGAAGGAAGCTGTCCTGATGCAGAATAGCTCCTTCTTCTGCACCCAGCTATCCTGGCAGAGCCTCAAGCTAATTTCTCTGTGAATGACACTCTGATCCTGGAGACACAAATCAGAAATACAGGTGTCATCTCAGACCCTCTGCTCTTCCTCAATACCCACAGCCAGCTATCAAATACTGTCACTTTAGACCCTGCAGACTGTATTTTCCAAAAATGACCACAGCAATGTTTCTAGATCCATATGTTCTTCTATTACAGAATCTTGCCACATCTCTCTTCTTGAACTTGTGCCTGCATTAATGAACAAAAAGTGACAACAGCGGTGGTACACGACTTCACAGTTCACATAACATGCAGTATCATTCTGCCAGGTGTTCTCATTAACCTTCTCCTTCCTCCCCACTCACTCTCTTAACCCAGATGCCATGTGGTGGAGAATCCCAGCCCACCCATCGAGGCCACATCAGGTGTCCCAAATAAGACCCCGGCTGACAGCCAGCATTAACCAGCCAGACATGAATGACAGGCTTCCCAGGATTCCAGACCCAACCCCCTTTCAGCCACTACAGGTGACACTGAGTTGGACAGGGTCAAACTCTGCCTGAATTGCAGATATATAAGCAAAATAAATACTCTTTATTATATGAAGCCAGTAAATTTGAGGACAATCTGTTACAGAGCCATAATCACGGGAACAGCCTCATAAATATCTCTGAACCCTCCACTCTCCAATCCAGTTGCCAACATTTAGCTCAGACCACCATGACCTCTGACTGCAAAAATACTGAGACTCTCAGTGAGTCAGATTCCATTCCTGCCCTTCTCTCTTTCACCCTCCATGCTCCTCCCAAAGGGAGCCCCTAAAATCACTCACCTGTGCAGACTCTTACAGATAGAAAGTAGATAGATAATAAAAGATGGACAAAGCAAATTTGGCAAAAGATTAATTGCAGGATCTGGAAGCTAAATTTACAGATAACAAGTACTGTTCTTCCTACTTATATGTGTGTTTGAAATTTTTTCTTTAAAAAGTTTTCAAAAATGGAAAATAAACCTTCCATTGCTCCCCACAGATAGAATTCAAATTCTTAGCAGGGCACACAGCCCTGTTTCACTTGGCTTCTGCTGATGCCTGTCCCCATCCCTGAATGGCCTTCTCCACAGGCCCCCAGATTCCCAGGCCTACCTGAACAGACCCCTGATCTGGCCAAGGTCTCAGGCCTTAGTGCCAATGCTCTTGTGGCCCTTGCTTAGAGGAACTCTGGCTGGTTTTCTTCTCTGCCAACCTGTGGAGGTGTCAACACTCAGCTCAGATGTCTCATCTTTGGGGAGGCCTCCCTTGCCCTAGAGACCCTACCTGGATTCCCCTGGCATCTGGAGCAGATGCCCACAGCAGCACCCTCAGTGGCTGTGGGTTAGTCACCAGCACCTCTCCCCTGCCTGAGTGGGAGCTCCCCAAGGCTTTCCCCATTCCCGTCAGCTCTGCGCCTAGCACTGTGCTGGGGCATCATAATCACCCCAAAATCTCTCAAGTTGTAACCAAGACAGAAAGCAGCTTAAGCCCAAGTGTACTGAGTCCTCCTCTCCCGCACTTCCCTCTCCTAACCACCTCTTCACTGCAGTTACATCTTCAACACATTCATTCATTCAACCCTATCCACCTCTGTGCCAGGTGCTGCTGTAGGTATTGAGGATTCAGTGTGAATAAAACTGGGGGGACTTAAGCTCGAGTGGCTTATTTTTAATAAGAATGACTATAATATTAGAAATCACATAATTTAACTAAATATTCTCTCTCCCCCCACAAGGCAATGACACCCCTTACCTTATCAAAATAAGCACAGCCCAAGAGCTAAACACGGTAGTCATACCACGACCCCAGGAGTACAAGCTCTCCATCTTATTTCCCTCTGACGTGGCTGGGGATACCAGTATCCATGTCCGGAACTATTCTGCCATACCCTGGGGGTCCCTGAGGGCCTCCTCACACACTCGCAATACTGCATCTGAGAATCACAGCAACAACCAAACCACTGGGTAACATCCTCCCAGGTTCTCCCGGAACAGGCAGGACAGTGTCCAGGGCCAGTGACCAGCAGCTACATAACACATTGTGCTGTGACAGATAGACTTACATCAAGAAAAGACTTCCAGCCTCTTAAAACAGAACAATTGCCATCATGACAGCCTTGCAGTGCCATAAACCCCAAATCCTGTTCTAACATTTGCTCTTTCTCTGGCCCCATCTTCTTCTCCCAGCTTTCCCTTTCCTGTTGGCAGGTCCTCTTCTTCTTGCCTCTAGGACACAACAACATTATTTCTTTTGTTGTTGTTTTCTTTTAATTTTTTGAGATAGGGTCTCACTCTGTCATCCAGGTTAGAGTGCAGTGGTGTCATAGTTCACTGCAACCTCAAACTCCTGGGCTCAAGTGACCCTCCTGCCTCAGCCTCCTGAGTAGCTGGGATTATAAATAAGCACCACCATACCCGGCTAATTTTTCTACTTTTTATAGAGGTGGGGTCTCCCTCTTGCTCAGGCTGGTCTTGAACTCCTGGTCTCAAGCAATCGTCCTGCCTCAGTCTCCCAAAATGCTGGGATCACAAGCATAAATCACTGGGCCCAGCAGACATCCTCATTTCTAAAACTCCATTTCAAGCCAAACAGGAAGTACAAGGACATTCAAAGCCATCCCAAACTGCTTATCTCAGTAATGTGTTATGCCATTTATTAAGAAATCCTGAGTTCGAATGCAATTCCAAGGCTAAAGGACTTTTATTTATTCAATAAACATTTATTAAGCTACTATGATGTGCAAGGTGCTGTGGCAACTGTGGATGCTGTGATAAAGTCTGGCCCCCACAGATTTAACTCCACAGGCCTGGGGCTCAGAGTGTCCTTGGGACTAAGCAGTCAAGATGGCAGCTATCCACAGCTCTGGGGGATAACCAAACATCAACGATCAGAGGCAGAAAATGAGCATTCTAGGGCTTTTAGAATCCATTCCTAAACCTAACTTCACCCACAGTTCTGATGAACACACACACCTTCACTTTTCTTATTCATTTCTTTGCCCTCTTCCAATAGTCTTCTCCCATCTATTCCTCAATACCCTTTCACAAATCTCTCTCACACTAGCACACCCAGGTAACCCAACAGCTGCAAAAGAATCCATCAAGAAGACTGGACTGCCCCGGCATGGTGGCTCCCACCTGTAATCCCAGCACTCCAGGAGGTGGAGGCGAGTAGATTGCTTGAGCTCAGGAGCTCGAGATCAGTTAGAGCTAGAGTGAGACCCCCATCAGTACTACAAATAGAAAAACTAGCAGGGCGTGGCAATAGACACCCCTTAGTCCCAGCTATTCGGGAGGCTAAGGCAGGAGGATCACCTGAGCCCAAGAGTTTGAGGTTGCCATGAGCTATGATGATGCTATAGCACTCTACGCAGGGTGACAGAGTGAGACTCTGTCTGAAGAAAAAAAAAAAAAAAAGAAGAAGAAGAAGAAGAAAATTGAATAGATAGGCAGGGGAGTGGGGGAGAGGATGCATCTTTTCTGAAAAGTAAATCTCAAGCAAATGAAAAATCAGAAATAGTCTAGGCAAACACTCTAGAAACTTTCACTCAAATTGTCCTAGCTGTAAAATCCTCATAACCCCGTATCCTTTACAGTATTGCCTGTCTCTTTACAAATGTGATCACCAAAATTAGTGAAAGGAAAGCTATTACCATACCCAGCAATAACTCTAAGACTGATTTACAAGACATCAGCTGCATTTTCACATTCAAGCACCTTATGTATATTTCTAATATAGCTTCAAGCAATTCCCAGTTATCTTTGGCAACATCCCAGAATCTTTTTTCAAATAAAGCAAAAGTAAATAGCACAAAAACTTTAGAATCAAAAAATCCTTTGGCACTCCACAACGAATTCCATTACAGTGGGATGCACATTTCCAAATTATTCAAATAGATTAAAAACCCTGTCTGCATTTATTTCACATTCTACGTTCTGATAGCTACTTGCACAAATCACAGAGAACTGAACAAAGTGTGCTGCAATAATAACGAGCAAATTCACCTCCCCAAATCATAACTTGCAAGTAATTGAAAATTAAAATTTTCTAATGACACTATTTCTAATAACATTTAAGTTCTCTTTCTAAAATAACTGATTATAGGGAAACTTTTTCTCCCAAATTGTGTCTCTTGGACTATTCTTCCCTCAAGCTCACTAAGCACCTTAAGGAGAGAACATTCCCAGAGAAGCTCCCTGCTAATTGCATATTTGGGGGATTCTGCCCATATAGCAATAAGAAATTAAAAAGGAAAAAGGGGAGGCCGGGCGCAGTGGTTCACGCCTATATTCTTAGCACTCTGGGAGACCCCGGCGGGTGGATTGCTTGAGCTCATGAGTTCAAGACCAGCCTGCTGAGCAAAAATACAAGACCCCACCTCCACTAACAATAGAAAAACTGAGGCAAGAGGATGGCTTGAGCCCGAGTTGGAGGTTGCTGTGAGCTCTGACTCCACGGTACTCTATCTAGGGTGACAGCCTGAGTCTCTTTCTCAAAAAAATAAATGAATAAAAAGGAAAAAGGGAAAAGGAACTAAACATCACAGGTTATTTAAAACAACTAGAAAATATAATGGCATTTGTTTAATAAACTTTCATTTAAAAGCAAAGTTCAGGACCATATGTTCCCAGATCTCTATCTCCTAGAGAGAAATTTGTCATGCACTCTGAATTATTTTGGGGGTAATTTAACCCCCAATTAGCCATTCCTTTACCTTTACCAAAGTTAAAAAACATAAAGCATCCAACATTATTGTACATACACATGCACACAAACACACACTCAAAATCTAAAATAAGCCACATTTTAAATACAGCTTCCATCTTTAAACAGGACATATCCCTTCTTGATCTACATCTTTGAGGAAGGAGGAAAAACACAGCATCCTGTATGTTCTTATGGAGATGAAAATTTTCATTCACATTCATTCATTCATTACACAACAAGCATTTACTATCATGGCAAGAAGTAAATAAGACTCAGCCATAATCCTTAAGCATATGACAGCCAAATGGGAAAGAGAAACAATAAAGAAGCAATGATAGGCCTCCAGTTATTATAGGAGTTAACACAAAGTGTTATTATAAACTCAAGACAAAGGAAGGACTCTGGGTGGATGGAATTTGCACTCATGTGCAAAATGCCAGACAGCCTGGGTTGGGCAGCATCTGATCTGAAAGCAAACCAACTACATAAGAAACCACTGTGTGAAAGTCCTACTGCATGACTTCCACACCCAACCAAGATGGGACTACCAGGGGCCAGATGTGCCCTCCCACCTGACACCACCAAAATAACAGGCACAATATCCAAAAGAACAATTCTGAGATCACCGGATTAGGTGACAGAGCCACGTGATGCCTGAGAGACACAGAAAAATGATGTGAAGCCACTGACCTGAGAGAGTTCCCAAACCTTGGTGTAGGGAACAGAAACCCAGGTGAGGCTGGCAGTCTCCCTGAGCTGAGCAGATAGAGATAAGGGTGCAGGGGGGTCAAGGTCAACAATAAATTTAGAAGATGACCAAGGGGGGGTTATCCCTACTTAAAGAAATTGGTTCCAAAGTTCACAGGAAATGCCAAGGACCTAGAACAGGCAAAGCAACTTTTTTTTTAAGTTAATAATATTGTATACTGGAACTGTACTGTAAGAGTATTATTAAAGTGCTCCTACCACATCCAGGTAACTACGTGAGGGATAGGAATGTTAATTTGCTTTACTGTAGTATTCATTTCACTTTGGGTATGTATATCACACAGTGTACACCTCAAATACAGACAATAAAAAGTCCAAAGTTGGAGAACTAGTATTACCCAATTTCAAGAGTTATTGTAAAACTACAGTAATCAAAACAGTGTGGGGTTGTCATAAACACAGACAAACACAGCAAGGGACAGAATATGCAGTCCAGAAATAGACCCATACATACATAGACAACTGAGTCTTTAAAGGCAATCTGTGTAGAGAGGATAGTCAACCCAACAAACGATGCTTGAACAGCTGGATACCCAAACAAAAATTTTAAGATACACCAATCCATGACTTGCATCGTACATAAAAATTAAATTGATTACAGCTAATAAATGTAAACCCTAAAACTTTAATACTTATAAAATAAAAATAGCAGAAAATCTCTGTGATAATGAGTTAGGAAAGATTTTTAAATATGATGTAGAAAAGGCTGGGTGTGGTGGCTCACACCTGTAATCCTAGCACTCTGGGAGGCCAAGGTGGGTGAATCACTTGAGCTCAGAAGTTCAGGATCAGCCTGAGCAAAAGCAAGACCCCAACTCTAAAAATAGGTGGGAACTGTGGTAGGCACCTATAGTCCCAGTTACTCAGGAGGCTGAGGCAAAATGATCGCTTGAGCCCAAGAGTTTTAGGTTGTTGTGAGCTGTGATGCCACAGCACTCTACCAAGGGCAACAAATTGACACTCTGTCTCAAAAAAAAAATGAAAAAATAAATATGATACTGAAAGCATGATCCATAAAAGAACAAACTGATAAACTGAACTTCATGAAAGTTTAAAACTTCTGCTCTTTGAAGACAGAAGCCAGAAGCTGGAAGAAAACATTTGTGAGTCATAAATCTGACAAGGTACTTGTCCCTAGAATACATAAATAACTCTCAAAACTCAGTAAAAGAAAAACTAAAAATTAAAAAATGGGCAAAGATCAGAACAGAAATTCATCAAGAAGATATACAGATGGCAAATAACCCCATAAAATATGATCAATATCATTAATCATCAGGAACATGAAAATTAAAACTGCAGAGAGGGGCCACTATACATATTAAAATTCTATAATTTAAAAGTATAGACAGATATTTGGAAGAACTGGAACTTTCTTGATGGTGGGAATATAAAATGGAAAACTTGGGCAGTTTCTTTAAAAATTGAACACACACCTACTAAATGATCTAGCCATCCCACTCCTAAGTATTTACTTAAGAGAAAAGAAAGAATACATCCATGCGATGATTTGAATGTTCATAGCAGCTTTATTTGAAATAGCCAAAATATGAGAACACACATGACCATCAACAAGAGAATACATAAATTGTTGTATATCCATGTAATGGAATATACTCAGCAATAAAAAGGAATAAACTATTGATATACTATAATTAGGTTGAGTGAAAGAAGTTCAGACGAAAAAGAATACACACTATATTATTCCATTTATGTAAAACTCCAGAAAGAGGCAGACTGATCTATAGTGATGTAAGTCAGGTCAGTGGTTGCCTAGAGAGGGACAGAAGGGGACAAGAACACAGTGGAACCGAGGAAGCTCCCTGGGGTGATGACATGTCCACTCTCTTGATTATGGTGATGGTTTCATCCATACAGTATATGTCAAAACTTATTGAATTATGCCCTTTAAATGTGTTTATTATATGTCAATTATAGGTCAATGAAGGTCTTTCAAAAAAACTTAAAGCCCAAGTAAATAATAAAGAAATGTAGATTCATGAACAAATCTGATAGGCATTATCTCCATTTTCTTCATGAGGAAATTCAGAATTGTTTGCCCAAGAACATGAAGACTCACCTAAACAAAGAACCTTTAGAAGGCTGCTCTACATTGAGTAACATGAATTTGATAAAGAAAACTCAACAGAGGTGCACACTGCACTGTAACTATGACATCAGTGCAACTCTGCAAAGCACAACTCTTCAAAAGAATATCCAGTAAGCTCCTCTCTGAATATTTTATTTATTGCATGGTATGTGATGTCATTTACAGAACTGCCCATGAGCAAGAAGTGGGCAGAGTTTCAGATGGGAAAAAAAAAAGGAGCTTTCCCTGACGTCCTTTATACATTTATACAATGACTCCAGAGTGTGAGCTGTTATCACTAGTCAAAGAGGTCTGCATATCATTTCTGGGTGGAGTCACATTATCAGCCCTTCTACTCTAAAGTTCCAGCTTGACCTGAAATCGTAAATTCTTGATTCATTTATGCACTAAAGAAATTAAATTCAAAGGGAAAACAGTTTTAACTGTGTAGGGTCAAAACTAAAACATATATTTCAGAGAAACTAAGTAGCACAGAACTTGAACTTCGATCTTTAATCTCCAAGCCTAGTGCTCCCTTCAGCAATTCACACACTACCCCCAACACAGCTCAAGCTGCCCTTCCCAATCCCTGAAAAACCTGTCTTCTTGTTAAACGTCCATGTTATTTTGAGCTTTGGTCCCTCAATGTAAAGTGAATTATTTTTAAAGCTTTTCTTATTTTAAATATTCATTTTCTTGAAGTAGGTCACTCCTTTATGAGCCTCAGCTTCCCTTTGAACTGATTCTCTGTTTCTCCATATCTCCCCTAATAAGAAGATGTAATGGATTCAAAGTGTGAAATCCAATTCCAGTTAATTTTATTGATTCCTTTCACAGGCTCCTTATTTCTTATGCAAATTCATGTTTATTTCAAAAAGAGAAAACAAAACAGCCTTTTTGGAGAGAATGCCTTCAAAAATCTATAAAGAGCCACCACAGTTTTATTCAATTATAAATGAGCTATACAATATTTAAATCACTCACTGGCAATAGAGATGGGTTTTAATCTATTTCAGAACACGTCCTTAGATAACTTCACCTCCTCTTTAAAAGTGAACAAATGACTGAGATGAGGATATAATAAACACCTTGTCCCATGCACACACTCACTAGGTTACCAAATTGCTTATGATGTGTTTGCTTTGTGATCCGTGTTATTAAATTGACTTCCTTGCTGAAGACAGAATACCCTTTGCAATCCCATGTAAGTGCACTTCCCAATATTTCCCTTCTCTGCAAAAATTCCTATTAATTTGTGCCTTTGTTTCCTGCATTATTCACCCCCACTCCAGAGAGTAGAGACAGGCCCTGGCAGAATTGTCCCCCAAGGCTGGATTGGAATGACCTAGGACCAAATCAGCTCTTCCCTAAATCTTGGAAATGTTCTATTTCATTTCAGATCCACTGGTTCTAGAGTACAAAGCTTTCTCCCTATCATGAATGGTCTCCATGGTGCCTTCTGATTCCTGTAAAATAGTTTCTAAAAACTAATGGAAGTAATGGATTCACTGAGCAAAGATGAGATTCTAAAGCGTGCTGAACGTCATAAATAAATCGATCCCAGACCCACAGAAAGCAATCACTGCATCATCCCCTTTTGATCTGCAGCAACTCTTTTAGGCCTGTCACTGAAAGATGTAATTTACTACCTGGCCTCTATCTAACAGGCCTTTAGAATTGGTGTTTCTGAAAGAAGTCATTTCCTCCTAAATCATTAATAATTCAACATTTCAGTGGCAGCACACTCTCTCTTCCACATAAATAAATATCAAGAAATTACCTTTACCATCTCCCAAAGGAATCTGAACTAGAAGTATTGCCAAGACTAGCTCTTTCCTAAACAAAGAACAATGACTCCAAAATCCAAAAGCTCTGTTTGGCTAATGATTGGGACCTTCACGAGTCACTTCTATTTTCTAAATCTGTTTCCCTCTTCGTATCTGGTCAGTCACCAAGGAAACTTTAATGACAGTGTCTTTCTTATCATCTCTTCTCCAGTAACCTCACTAGTAAAGCCTCTTGTCTCCTTTCTCTTCTCCACCTTAGGCCAAGCCCAAATCCGGAATTGTACATCCACCTCTCTCCTGGAAACCTCCACTTGGCTATTTAACAGCCTGCACAAACTCAGTGCATGCGAAGTTGGATGTTTGATCTGCCCCCAAACCTGCTCCCCTGCATGCCTTCCCCATCTCAGTGAATGACTCTATTCTTCCAACTGATCAATTTAAAACCCAGAAGCTATCCTCAACTACTCTCTTCCACTCTTACCTCAAATCTATTTAATCTACAAACCTTAACAGTGCTATCCTTGAAATGTATTTCCAATCTGACCACATCTCACTACCTCCATTACCACCAAATAGAGCCAGGCCAACTTTTCCATCTTCCCTTACCTAGATTATTGCAATCACCTCCTGTTTGTAACCATCCCCCACAGCAACAGCTCCCAACATTTTCTGCACCAAGGATCAGGTTGAAGACAATTTTTCCACGGACTGGGGGAGAGGTGTGGCAGGGGGACATTAGATTCTCATAAGGAGAATGCAACCTAGATCTCTTCAATGTGCAGTTTACAGGAGGATTCACATTTCTATGAGAATCTAATGTCACCCGTAATCTGACAGATGGCAGGCTCAGGCAGTAATGTGAGCGATGGGGAGTGGCTGTAAATACAGATGAAGCTTCACTTGCTGTGCCTTGCTGTCCCCAACAGGCCATGGGCTGGTACCAGCGTGTAGCCTTGGGGCTGGGGATCGAGGCTCTATACTGTGTTTTTCATGCAATAGGATGATCCTTTCAAATCAGAGCATGTCATTCTTTTGAGCTCCAATCCTTCAAAGATTCCCCATATTACTCAGAGCAAAAGCCTTGGACACATTAACGCAAGCATGGTCTCCTCTGGAAAAGCATTTTTGGCAGCTGAGTCTGGAGTTCTCTCTCTTCTGTGCACCCACAAGATCCTGTGTGCACCTCCATCACGGCCAACTCGCCTGTGACCTCCACTAGACTGTGTATCTCAAGGGCTCTTTCCTAAAAGCACACCACACCTAGCAGGTGCTCAGTCCCTGTCCATAGATTAAACAAGTGTTCATGAGTGGATGAATGCAGGGCTGACTTCATCTGTGACTTCACGCAGTCACAGAGGGCCCTACACACACAGAAGGACTTGACATTTACTTTAACACACCTCCTTTACCAGCGGTTCTCAACCTGTAGATCACAACCCCTTTTTAACAATGAAAATACATTGTGGCATTAGGATGGTTGAGAACCCCTGGCCTTTACCATCTTGAAATTATTAATAACTGTTGAAGAAAGACTGTGGACTGGTACCAGTCTGCACTGAGAACCAATGAAAAATGGTGAGTGTGGATAGATGCATGGATTCAACTTATACAGTGCAATACAAAATACCAGAATATGATCACAGCATTCAGGAGAAAGATTCCCTGACAAAAGAATTCTACATCTAGGAGTCAAAGGCAGGTGGATTGTCTGAGCTCATGGATTCAAAATCAGCCTGAGCAAGAGCAAGATCCCATCTCTGAAAATAGCTGGGCGTTGTGGCTAGTGCCTGTAGTCACACCTCCTTGGGAGGCCGAGGCAAAAGAATCACTTGAGCCCAAGAGTTTGAGGTTGCTGTGAGCTATGACACCACAGCACTCTACTGAGGGCAACAAAATAAAACTCTGTCTCCAAAAAAGAAAAAAAAATGTCTATAGTTTGCCAATATATAAAAGCAAAAGAAAAATAAGATCTTGGAAAAATATGCCATTTATGTACCTTTCCTTCAAGAAAGTAACTGGTCTTTGAGATACAAACAAACATTAGAATTCCAAAAAATGGAAATTGTGACCCAAAAGAACCATAGCAATAACTACCTTTGAGTGAGAAAGAGAGAGAGAGAAAGGAGGATGAGAAAGAGGAAGGGAAAACAGAGAGACGTGATGGAGACTGATACAATCATCTCATTGACAAATGGCAATGATGCAGGCACAGATACACGGACCAAAATAGACGTCTCACAAAAAGTATCCCTCTTTTGTACATACAACAATCGAGAGCATAATAAATGAGAATGTCAGTTAGAAAGATAGCATTACTCAACCAGTGGGGCTGCAATCTCTCAAATACGCAGAAAAGATGAAGTGAGAACCTCAATTCCCAAGTATACGATAAAGTTACATGCTAAAAATTAAAATTTTTTTTTTTTTTTTGCTTTAGAATCATTTTTTTAGAACACATTCAAGAAAGTGACAGACAGAAAAAAGAGCAATTCTCAGTCACGCAAATGCCCATGTTAATATTCTCCATTGGATTCAAGTTCAAGTACAAAGACAGTCCTTTCCTAAGACAGGTGCAATTCCAGAGAATAACACCTTGCATTGAGAACACGTTGCCTTCGCAAAGTTCAGAACACTGAACAAGTTACATCCTCACAATAAGATTGTGAGGTACGGGGAAGTGTAAACTTTTAAGGGACCCTCTACCCTGCCCTCCCCCTTCACCCAGCCAGGGACGTGAACCCAACTTCAGAACCTCTTAGAAATCAGGTTGAGTCTATTGAAAATAAAGCAGTGGGCCTTAAAAAAAAGTTAGAAAATGAGTATATGTATGAAATGGAATCATCAACTCCTTGGGGTGGGATTTCCATGAAACTCTGAGCTAAGGATTGGGGCTCCGGCTTGAGTGTCATGGATGCTGGAGGACTTTAAAAAAAATTGTTATGAAAAATTGCAAACATATACAGAAGTGGAGAGAATGGTGTGCCCATACACCCATCATCTAGTTTCAGTGGTTACCAACACGTGGCCAGTTTGTTGCATTTGCATTTTCTCACACTTCCCACGCAGCCCTCAGTAGGGTAATTTGAAACAAACAGGGGCTGGAAGGATGGTCTTTGAACCAGAGACCTCAGGAGGGAGTGAGGTTAGGAAGGAGCTAGGAAAAGTATGACAAAACCTGGGTAGGCTGAAGCAAATAGAAAATTTGTCGTGGTAAAGTGGTTGTTGCCAATGTTTGGGAAAGCCTAGAGTTAGCCCTCATCTTCTCTCCCATGAACCATTCCTCTTCCTTCTCCCTTATTTCCCACAATGTGAGGGAGGCAAGCAGATTAGAATGATGGGTTTTTCCAGATTAGGGCACTGATAATAGAGATGTTCCACCTGGAAAAAATCTTCAGCAACACGTGTCCCTTTAATTATCCTGTCTGCTCATATCGCAGACCTCTAGACAGCAAGGACCTGGGGACATTTGCTGTTGGGAGTGGGAGCTGGGCGAAGTACACTGGGCCATGGGCCCTCTCACAGGTCCTTACTGCCCCAACATTTTAGACTTTGGAGAGAACCTCAGCAACCTCAAATTGCACCCAGTAGAGAAGAAGGGAGCCCCAAGTGGTGAGCCCATGGCCCAGATAGGAAGATGTTGCTTGGAACATGTTGCCCTCTGAACAAAGGCTGCACCCCACACCAGCCCTGCCAGCGCAGTCTCAAGAGAGGTGGGTGACTGGAATCCCAGTGGGGGGTCCCAACAGCACCGCAGCTAGCCTGGTGAGCTGCAGGGATAAGTCCCAGGCTGCATGCAAAACGTTAAGTGGAGAAAGGATCTCCAGGTCCCAGGTACCACCAAGGAACAAGGTTACCATCCTTGGCACTGTCCACCATGTTCTGGAAGGTCCTAGAGGCGATGGAGATGGTGTCTGGCTGGCTGCTTCCATCCCCCTGGCTGTCAATATCCTCCACTCCATCCTATTGTTCCTCTGTTTGGCTGGTGTTTTGGGGGGAGCGGAACTGGCTCCTTTAAAGCTCCTTTCAGATGAATGATCCTTTCTTGAATCACTTCTCAAATGTTCTCGATCCACTCCTGCTTGGTTTCGATGTTGGAGGCTTTCAGCACTGTTTTATTGTGTGAGGATGGGGTGTGCCCAGACCACAAGGTGCATTTGCAGGGTCCCCCTCCACGGGCTCAGTCACACCCAGCTCTGAGGTCTGTAGACAGGAAATGCCTGTGAGAGGTAGGGAAGGGGAGAGCAGTGGGGAAACTTAGGGAATAGCTTGTTCTTGTAAACATATTTCCTGTGTCCTGAAGAGTCTTCAGTTCCTCAAACAGGAACAAGTGCCATTCCGCCCCTTCCAGATCAGTGACTTTGGATCCCACACTTGAAAGGCATCCTGGAGAATCAACTCCCCCTGCACGTCCAAGTTCTCGTCGAACTCTTCCAGCATGTTGACATGCATGGCATCATTGGCCTCCTTTGGGACACTGAGCATCACTTCCAGGCCATCCTTGAGCTCTCTTTTCCCTTCTTCACAGCAAGTTAAAAGTTCCCTGCCCTGAGATCTTATGAGAATTTTCATGAGTCTTTGTATAAGAAACTTCAAAAACAGAGCAGCAGAGTAGTCTGCGCACACAGCTGAGATGTCTGCACACCATCATTCCTCACAGCAGTCCTCAATGAAGGCTGAGGGCATGCTGCCCACCCGTCATCCTCTAAGCTTGTTGTGCAGGGTAGTGGACTTGAGTCCTTGGAGATGAGGAAGGAGAAGGTTCATGGGAAGAATGCTGCCCTGACCCAGAGGACAAAAGAGACGACCAGGTCACAAGCTGCTGCACTGTCCCCTCATGCTGCTCTATACCTCTCAGCCTCTCATCACAGAACCAGGAATGGGGGGGGGGGAGACTAGAACCACAGATTTGAAATTTGATGGTTTTCAGGTTCAGCGAAGCTAGAATATGCAAGATTCTGCATCTCTAAGCATGAGCTAAATTTCATCAGATTCCTCTGAAACTACACTGTGCACTTACAACACAGCCCCCACTATCCCTTTACCCTTTGTATTAGAGGAGCAACCAGCAAAATATTCCAAGTGAAAGGAAAATTCCACCCTTTATACCCTTATACTTTAGGAATTAATATAGATGGAGGTTATCAAGATGCCAATATCAATTTCCCAGGCTTTCTGGGGAAATGTCATATTTTCGGAGTATCCAATGTATTTTTGTTGTTGTTGTTGGGGATTCACTGAGGGTATAAGATGTATCACACACTGAGACCCCACCCTCCTCCCTCCTTCTCTCTCTCTCTCTCTCTCTCCTCTTGCCTTTCTCTGCCCCCCACCATGTCATTAATTATCGTTAATTGTCCTCATATCAAGATCGAATGCACAGGATTCATGCTTCTCCATTATTATGATGCTTTACTAAGAATAATGTGTTTCACTTCCATCCAGGTTAATACAAATACTGTAAAGTCTCCACTTTTTTAATGGCTGAACAGTATTCCATGGTATACATATACCACAGCTTGTTAATCCATTCGTGGGTTGGTGGGCATTTAGGCTGTTTCCACGTTTTGGCGATTGTAAATCACTGCAAATGAACAGTCTAGGGCAAGTGTCCTTATGATAAAAGGATTTTTTTCCTTCTGAATAGATGCCCAATAATGGGATTGCAGGATCAAATGGGAGGTCTAGCTTGAGTTCTTCGAGGTTTCTCCATAATTCCTTCCAAAAAGGTTGTATTAGTTTACAGTCCCACCAGCAGTGTAGAGGTGTTCCTTTTTCTCCACATCCACGCCAACATGTGCAGTTTTGAGATTTTGTGACTGAGGTTAGATGATATCTCAGGGTGGTTTTGATTTGCATTTCTCTAATAATTAAGGATGATGAGCATTTTTTCATATGTTTGCCAGCCATTCATCTGTCTTCTTGAGAAAAGGTTCTCTTCATCTCTCTTCCCCATTGATATATGGGATTATTGACTTTTTTCATGTGGATTAATTTGAGTTCTTTATAGATCCTAGTAATTAAGCTTTTGTCTGATTCAAAATATGCAAATATCCTTCCCCATTGTGTAAGTTGTCTATTGTCTTTGGTTGTTGTCTCCTTAGCTATACAGAAGCTTTTCAGTTTGATTAAGTCCCATTTGTTTATGTTTGTTGTTATGGCAATTGCCATGGCAGTCTTCTTCATAAAGTCTTTCCCCAAGCCGATATCTTCCAGTGTTTTTCCTATGCTGTCTTTGAGGATTTTATCATTTCATGCCTTAAATTTAAGTCCTTTATCCATCCTGAATTGATTCTTGTGAGTGGAGAGAGGTTCGGGTCCAGTTTCAGTTTTTAACACGTGGATATCCAGTTCTCCCAGCACCATTTATTGAATAGGGGGTCTTTCCTCCAATGTATGTTCTTGTTTGGTTTATCGAAGATTAGGTGGTTGTAAGTTGTTAGTTTCATTTCCTGGTTTTCTATTTGGTTCCAGAAGTCTTTAAGTCTCTGTTTTTGTGCCAGTACCATGTTGTGTTGACCATTATGTCCTTGTAGTATAGCCTAAAATCTGGTATGCTGATGCCCCCGGCTTTATTTTTATTACTAAGAACTGCCTTAGCTATACAGGTTTTTTTCTGGTTCCACACAAAAAGCACAATCATTTTTTCCAAATTTTAAAAGTACGATGTTGGTATTTTAATAGGGATGGCATTGAATCAGTAGATTGCTTTGGGAAGTTGATTCTTCCCAGCCATGAGCATGGTATGTTCTTTCATTTGTTAATATCCTCTTCCTATTTCCTTTCTTAGGGTTTCATAATTTTTTTTATAGAGGTCCTTCACCTCTTTTGTTAGGTATCATCTAACCCCAGTGAGAGTGGCCCACATCACAAAATCTCAAAACTCCACATGCTGGTGCGGATGTGGAGAGAAAGGAACACTTCTATACTGCTGGTGGGACTGTAAACTAACTAGTACAACCTTTTTGGAAGGAAGTATGGAGAAACCTCAATTACTCAAGCTAGACCTCCCATTTGATCCTGCAATCCCATTACTGGGCCTATTCAGAAGGAAAAAAAACCTTTTATCATAAGGACACTTGCACTAGACTGTTTATCGCAGCTCAGTTTACAATTGCCAAAATGTGGAAACAGCCTTAATGCCTACCAACGCAGGAATGGATTAATAAGCTGTGGTATACGTATACCATAGAATACTATTCAGCCATTTAAAAAAATGGAGACTTGGGCGGCGGCTGTGACTCAGTGAGTAGGGTGCTGGCCCCAAATACTGAGGGTGGCGGGTTCAAACCCAGCCCCAGCCAAACTGCAACAAAAAACATAGCTAGGTGTTGTGGCGGGCACCTGTAGTCCCAACTACTTGGGAGGCTGAGGCACGAGAATCACCTAAGCCCAAGAGCTGGAGGTTGCTGTGAGCTGTGACACTACAGCACTTTACTGAGGGCGACAAAATGAAACTCTGTCTCTTTAAAAAAAGAAGGAGACTTTACATCCTTTGTATTAACCTGGATGGAAGTGGAACACATTATTCTTAGTAAAACATCACAAGAATGGAGAAGCATGAAGCCTGTGTATTCAATTTTGATATGAGGACAATTAATGACAATAATGACATGGGGTGGGGTGGGGAAAGAGGAGAGCAGAGAGAGAGAGAGAGAAGGAGGAAAGGGGGTGGAGGAAAGCACAGAGAGGGAAGGGGGGAAGGGGGTGGGGCCTCAGTGACACATCTTATACCCTCAATTAATCCCCAACTAATAAAGAACAGGGCATTTTAGGTGTAGATGTTTTTCAGCCTTCTATACCTATATACTGATTCTGTAAACACAAATATTATGCTATGGTATTGGAAATTTCAAAACAAAAATTTCAAAAATAAATTGGTCTTTAAAAATATGTTAAAATGATTTTCTTTGTCCATTGTCAACATAGCTGATATAGTTACTGATGGTGCCTTAGTGATGGTAGGTAAAAGAAAGGGTCTTATTAATAGAAATCAATGTAGTTGGTACCCAAAACTCATGTTCAGTAAAGTATCATTGCATACTATATTAAGAAAATGTATGCACAAAAGCTTAAAAATGGATAAAGTCATGCAAATCATCAATCCAGGAATTCCTTAAAATACTGATGCTGACTGACTATGACATTATTTACTTTTTGGATATAGGATGGTTAAGTTGAGGCAAGTGTTGAAAAGATTTTATGCTAGTTTAGGGCTTTCACATGAAAGCTGTAATCCAGTTGCGACCTGAGAATGGGAGGTGGGTAGAGGGAGGGGGACAGGTGGGATCATACCTATGGTGCATCTTGCAAGGATACATGTGAAACTTACTAAATGTAGAGTGTAAATGTCTTAGCACAACAACTAAAAAAACGCCAGGAAGGCTACGTAGATCGGTGTGATGAAAATGTGTCAAACGGTTTATGAAACTAGTGTATGATGCCCCATGATCATATCGATGTGCACAGCTATGATTTAATAAAAATGAAAAAAAAGAAAAACAAATTACTTTGCATCATTCAAATTTTTTAATGAAGTGAGAGAACACTTATGAGAAGAAATGAAAACAAATAAATAAACAAGAAGCACGTACTCTGTTTTAAGTAGCTTTAGTATGGAGTTTAGATGTTGATGCCTGGTTATCCTTAATCCAGATCAGTGTCTTTATACATTTTGTACCTTTCATAAAAATCTGGTATTGATGATGATGATTATGCTGACAGTGATGACAATGATGGCAATGATGATAATAAATAAAGTGCTATCATGATTCTGTCATAACCAATGACCTTTCTCTGTGCAAGCATACATGGGCAGAGTGTGTCTACTTTCTTTTGCTGGCTATAATATCCCCACTAGCATGGATGCCCGTTTTAGTGCCTGAAGAAAGTCTGGTTGCCAGTCTCCTACTCTGTGACATAGAAACTTTATCAAGAACCAGATGAGTATAGCTGCCTTAGTCATATTTATATCTCTTTATTTGAAGTGTTAGAATTTCTACTTTGCTACAGAGATAAGAGAAAAACTCTTCAGGGTAATTACTTTTACTGTTCTATGCAACTAACAGTTCAGAAGAATAAAAATATGAGTGAATTTAAAAAAAAAAGAAAAAAAGATTTTATGATTTGTGACATGTTATCAACTCATTTGGTATCAAAAACCAAATTTGTGCCAGAACTTGATGAAACTGGCTTACAGAGTTAGCATTTTTAGTGGATTTAACCATTCATTTAAAAACATGTCTTAAAGGTGAAAACCAACTTACCAATACAGTGTTTCAAACCATAATAACATTCCAAATAAACTGAAATTATGGCAAGCTCAAATTAAGGCAAACAATTTTATGTGTTTTTACATGTTGACTCAACATGGGCCTGTGAACAGTGAAAAATATGCAGCCTTGTTTTTTGATTTGCTACAAGAATTTGAAAACAAGATTTTAAGATTTCCAGGAAAACGCTCAATGTTTTGGTGCATTTGCAGCTCCATTTTCAGTCAACATAAATATATTTCCTAATAATTTACAAATGAATCTGTAATCTGACATTCAGCTTAAAAAACTTTGATGTTTCTTTACTGGACTTTTATAGAGCCTATCTTCCTAGAGACAAATATACCTTGCTTCACAATTAGGCCTTATTTAATGTCGTCGCTTTTTGGCAGCACATTTGTGAGCAACTGTTTTCAACAATGAAATACATTAAGAGTAAAAAATATTAGAACTGATATATCTTATGAGTATCCTTGAGAGCTCATTGAGAATTATAGCAGCTTCCATAGAACCAGCTATTGATACATTAGTTTCTCAAATCCAGTGTTAAGCTGGGCGTTGTGGTGGGCGCCTATAGTCTCAGCTACTCGGGAGGCTGAGGCAAGAGAATTGCTTAAGTCCAAGAGTTTGAGGTTACTGTGAGCTGTGATGGCCACTCTACTGAAGACAACAATGTGAGACTCAGTCTCAAAAAACAAACAAACAAAAACATCCTTATATCAATTAAAATGTCAAATATCCCACTAGTTTTATGTTACCCTCTTTTCTTTTACTTTTATAATAAAAAATATCAAGAGAAAACAAAGATATTTAATTACTTATTTGTACATTTTCTATATCAGTGATCATAATCTTGGAACCTTGACAATTTTAAAAGACTCTCTGACTGGACCACTGCATAATTAGTATTATTATGTGAGGACTTCTTCGGTTATTTGTGGTGGTGGATTATCATGAAAATTACGTATGGACTTTTTTTTTGGTTCATCAACTTTTGTTAGTGTTTGTAAATTTAATGTGTGGCCCAAGCCAGCTCTTCTTCAGTGTGTCCCAGAGAAGCCAAAAGGTTGGTACCCCTGTTCTACATAAGGAACAGGGCTACAGACACTTACAGACTTGTATTTTGTATTTTCATCTGCAAGAACCACAAAGTAAGAGGGCTCTTCCACACCAACTCCAGCTAGAAAAATTCCAGGGAGAATTATGTTTGGTTATGTGCCCATTCTAGACTCAGTTACTGCACCTCAGAAGGATGATTATTGGCTAAGCCTTGTCATGTACTCAACACCGTTTAAGGACCAGAGTCTGTTACCAAAAGATGGGGCTAGGGGAAATAAGTCTATTGGGCAAAGATAATAGTGCTACCATGATGTTTGGATTCTGTGAAGTTTGATTCCTTTAAAGCTTTGTGTTTAAATTTGCTAAATATGCTGAGCTTTATTAATTTTAAAACCTTAAAAGTATTAGTTTTTCTCCTAGTTTCTAAATCTAGAATAATTGTGATCTTTAGTTTGATGTACAAAGAGCCAGAAAAATGACTTAATGAATTTTTAGCATATTGCTTCTCACATAATTCACCATATTGACGGGAAAGTTGTAGTCTTATAGGTTATAAAGACAATTTCAAAAGTTAATGTTACATAGTGTTTTAGTTTGGGTTCCATCAAAAGAGAATCCTGAGACAAGGATTTGTTTGGTTTCAACTGGTTCATTTAAAAGATGATCCTAGCAAAGGATGTTGAGGAAGTAGGAAAGAGACAGGAAAGGGACAAAAGTCAAAAAGGGCACATTAAGAAGTAGTATACCACAGTGGGCAACTGGACTTTCATCTCACTAACCGCTCTGATAGATCATGTAGAACATACCTCAGGATGATCCCATTAAAGGATACAATATTTATCTCCTTATCTCTTTTCCTTTACTGGTTGACATTTCTGGGGCTGTTAACTCCCAGACTTTCTGACTTAACCCTGCTGCCATGCTGAGAGTATGCTAGTTCAGCTAGAGAAAAGCCCTCTGGGAGAGAGGCACAGATGGTAAGAAATTGTCTGGAGAACTGTTCATAGAAACTAAAGTGCCTTCCACAGTGGCCATGAATGGATACGGATGGGGCATTGATTGATTCAACTATAAATGGTAGAATATATGTTTTTTTTCTTCTGTTTTCTCCTTCGTAGGCAGTTTATTGTATATTTTAAAAAATATTTCAGTATTTGCTTTGATTTTCATAAAATTTCTATATTTTGGTAGAAAAACTTAAGTACCTGCACTAACCATGACCTCCCTCTCTGGTTCAGTTTCTCTGCTTTGCATTAGGGTGGTTAACATTGTTTGTTGGACCAAATCCTGGAAATTTTAACAACTTGATACAGCTAAGGTTTATGGCCAGTGTTGGTTAGGTGGCTTTGTGGCAGAGCTCTCCTCAGATTGTCTCATTCAGCCACATGAACAGGAGAAATCATAATGAAGGTACATCTGTTCTTAGATCAGCTTTGGCCAGAACCAGATGCATGGCTCCAAGCTAGTTGGAATGGAGGCTGGAAATTATAAGGGAATAATGTCTCTAACCCAGGAGTCTTCAAACTTTTTAAACAGGGGGCCAATTCACTGTCCCTCAGACCGTTGGAGGGCTGGACTATAGTTTAAAAAAAACAAAAAACTATGAACAAATTCCTCTGCACACTGCACATATCTTATTTTGAAGTAAAAAACAAAACGGGAACAAACAGAATTCACACCGCTTCATGTGGCCCGCGGGCCACAGTTTGAGGACACCTGCTCTAACCCATTTGGCCGTGAAGAATTTTCACTCAGCTGTCAAGATTTCATTAATTTTAATGGTGGTTTTTAAGACCTATAAAAAATCACATTTCTTCTTCCTTAGATGTTGAGTGTATACAATTGCATAATTACTATTTCCTTTATTGATAAGTCACAAGTAGTAAAAAATTAAGGGAAATAATTTAGTTTTTCACAAAATTGAAACTTGGTATTATCTAAGTCATTGATTTGGCATCAACCAAAGAAGTGTAGGGAATTTCTTCATTTTTCCTCTTTAAAGTTTTGGCAGCATTTGATGTATAAGGTTTCAAAAGAGTTTTTTTAGTAGTTCATTTATTCTCTGAGATTAAAATTGCTTCTTTCATATAGAACTTCACAGTTTTTATAGATTCGAATATGTTCTCTAATTCTGTCTACAATTTCCAATTTTTAAAAAAAGTTTGCATTAGTTTCATCTTATATAGGTTTAGATAAAAGGACTGTGTGCTCCTAGTCTTTTCAAACACAGTGCTAAGGAAGTGGAATCACTTTACCTTTGTCTGGTCTGTGTGGAAAATTTTCCTCAGTTTCAGCTGAATAATGATCCAGGAAAGCTAGCTGGTAGGGGAGGACCTGTTGAACATGAGACCTGAGTCTCCAAGATATGTTTTTGAGTCTCTGTTTATGTGACTATAAGGTCAAATCAAATCTTATTTTTAAATGAAAAAAAGAAGAAAAAAAAATTTTTTTTTTTTTTTTTTTGAGATAAGAGTCTTACTATGTTGCCCTCGATAGAGTGCTATGGCATCACAACTCACAGCAACCTCAAACTCTTGGGCTTAAGCGATTCTCTTGCCTCAGCCTCCCAAGTAGCTGGGACTACAGGTGCCTGCAACAGTGCCCCGCCATTTTATTTGTTGCAGTTATCATTGTTGTTTTAGCTGGCCCAGACTGGGTTCGAACCTGCCAGCTTCAGTGTATGTGGCTGGCGTACTATCCACTGAAGTACAGGTGCCACCCTAAATGAAATCTTCTTGTCTTCAAGATAGAATATGTTTATCATTATAGTAGTACCTCTGTAAGTTGACTGCCCAAGGGGCTGTAACAAACTGGTCAACATACAGAGGTGGTCTGTATGGAACTGACTGGTAAGGAACTGATAATGTACATGTCTGGCCTATGGCAATTAGGTCACCTTAAGGAGGTCGTCAGTATTGTGAAGTGGTCAACTATGGAGATTCTACTGTCTGCTAACAAGGGGACTACTATGAAAATATTTTTTATTTAAAAGATACTATCATATTAAACACATATTGCTTCTCTGGAAAATCTAATATTCCCTACCCCACTGAACTTTCAAATTACTAAGGTGATAGGTAAAGCATAAGGGAAGTCAGGGGCAGTGTGCCAGGCTTTTTGGAAAGGGCCAAATAGTAAATAATTTGGACTTGGGAGCCATACAAGTCTATCACAACCCATGATCTCTGTTACTGTAGCAAGAAAGCAGTCATCAGTAGTGTATAAACAAATGAGTATGGCTGTATCCCAATAAAACTTATAGACACTGAATTTTAATTTTGTATAATTTTCATGTGTCACAAAATATTCTCCCCCCCCCCCAACTATTTAGAAATGTGAGTAACCTTTGATAGTTTGCTGACTCCTGTCGTATACCAAAGAATATAGATGAAATGACATAGGAAATCCTCTCCTTCAAGGAGAGATGAGAGAGATAAAGGAGAAGAGTTCAGTAAATTCTATGGCTAGTGCTTGAATATATATGTTGTCAGGCCTCTAGGCACACAGAAGAGGTATACGTGGTCTAGAAAGTTGAGGAAAGGTTTATTGGAGATGAAACTTGAACTAGGTCTTAACAGTAGATAGATCATCAGAGGTAAAACAAAGAAATTATATTTATGCCAGACACATCAGATTCATATGAGTGGTGGCTTTCTGGTACAGAAAGTATGAAGCTTATTCATCTAACTATATTCATCCCCTCTATCTCTGTATCTAGGCCATATTGACCATGTTTAATTATTTGTTCTTTTTAAGCTAAAGTTCCGTTTTTTGGCTTAGGCCCTTTACACTTTGAGCCCTGGGCTTGAAGAGCTCCCACTACTCCCAGCCAATTCATGCTCAGTCTTTAGGTCTCAGCTTGATAACTCTTCCTGTTGCATAAGCTTCTCAAGCAGTCTGTACTTTTCCCCTCTTAAGACTCACTAGGCTTCTTCTTCTTCTTTTTTTTAAATTAATTATTTATTTATTTTGCAGTTTTGGCTGGGGCTGGGTTTGAACCTGCCACCCCCTGTATATGGGGCCTGCGCCCTACTCCTTGAGCCACAGGTGCCACCCCACTATTTTAATTCTTAACTTTTGAGACATGTAACATAGAATAAACCTCACTTATTTTATTGAAGTTGTGCTCTATATGTGAGTACATCGTAATTTAGTAAATATTTATTGAATGTATAAGGTAGGAGGTGGCAGGAAATGAGTATAGAGAGGATACATGTAGATAAATATTTGAAATGACTTTATTAAGTATATGTAACATACCAGGCACAATTTTGGTTTTTATTTTTAAAATTTATTTATTTATTTTAATTTATTTGTCACCATTGGTGGAGTGCTGTGGCATCATAGCTCACAGCATCTTCATACTCCTCTGGGGTTCAAGTGATTCTCTTGCCTTAGCCTTCCAAGTAGCTGAAACTAGAGGTGCTCACCACAGTGCCTGGCTATTTTTAGAGACAGGTTCTCTCTCTTGCTCAGGCTGGTCTCTAATGCCTGAGCTCAGGCAATCCACAAGCCTCAGCCTCCCAGAGTGTGGTTTTTATTTTAATTTTCACAAGTCTTAAGGAGGCTGAAAGAACAGAGATGTACTAAATAATGTACCCAAGATCATACGTCTAGTAAGTGACAGATCAGCATTTTTTAATCCAGTTTCTGATTTTCTGATTTTTGTTTTTAATTTTTAATTATCATCTGTATATACACATAGTAGTTGTATATATCACGTATTATAGGTTACTTGTGATGTTTTGGTACAGGCATACAATGTGTATTGAACAAATCAAGGTAATTAAGGTATCTGTCACTTTAGGCATTTGTCATTCCTTTGTATTAGGAATACAAAAGAGTAGAAATTCCCATTCTACTCTTTTAGTTATTTTAAAGTATACCCTAGTTTACTATTAATTACAGTCACTTTGTTGTGCTATCAAATCTTGTTCGTTCTGTATAACTACAGTAAGTTGACCACCCAATGAACTGTAAGAAACTGGCCAACATATGGAGGTGGTCAATGTAAAGAACTAGGCCTACATTACTGATATGTACATGTGGTGTGTACCTGGTCTGTGAAGATTAAATGAACTTGAGGTGGTCACTGTAGGGAGGTGGTCAGCTATGGAGGTGCCACTGTATATTTTTGTATTCATTAACTTTCCAGCTTTATTCCCCCCGCGCCCCCACCCAGACTCTGATAACCATCATTTGGCTCTCTGTCTCCAAGAGATCAATTGTTTTAACATTTAGCTCAGATGTGTGAGTGAGAATATGCAAGATTTATCTTTCTGTGTTTGAATTATTTCACTTAACATAATAATCTCCAGTTCCATCTACATCGTTGCAAATGGTAAGATTATTTTTCTTACTTATGGCTATATAATATTCCATGTGTATATGTACCACAATTTCTTTATCCATTCATCCATTGATGGACCCTTAGGTTGATTCCAAATACTGGCTATTGTGAATAATGCTGTAGTAAACATGATAGCGCAGGTATCTTTTTGATACACTGAATGCCTTTCTTTTGGACATATACCTAGCAGTGGGATTTGTGGATTATATGGTAGTTCTGTTTTTAGTTTTTTGGCTGTTTTAACAACTTTATTTCTTGTTTTAACCACTTTATTTCTTGTTCTTTCCAGGAGTATGAGGAAATAAGGTTGGAAAGATAAGTAAGACTGGGACAAATTTGGAGGAGTTTTCAAATGTTAGATATAAAAAATTGATAAGTATGTGAGGTGGTAGTGTGTATGTTGATTAGCTTGACACTCTCTGGAGGGTATACATTATTTCAAAATGTGTTGTACACTGTAAATAAATAAATACAGTTTTTTGTCAGTTAAAAAATAATTTACAAAGTAAAAGTATGCCTTAAAAGAATAAAAAGATTTTGTTTTGTCTGTACTCTAGAATCATTGACAACTTTTAAGGGAATAAAAATGTGAACAAATGGTGGCAAAGTGAAAGGTAAGATGGAAGGAAGAAGCTGAAAGCTAACTAGTTTTGTGTAATTAATTGCTAAAGCATGAAGGACAAGTAGTTGTGAATGTAGGTCTCATGCTAGGGAGAGAGAGTTGAAGCTAATGGTGTGGATGTTAATAAGTACTTTGTGATTAAGTGTACTCATTGTTATTAAGATCCTAAAGTACCTCTTGAAATATGAAATTTAAGTGTTTATTTTTCATATACTGTTTCTTTGTTGTCACTTTTTGAAGACTGACATTTAACATGGGTTTTTGGTTGCAAATGGATCTATTTATTTTAGTTTTTTTTTTCATTGTTTGTCAGCGAAGTAAAAGACTACAGTGGGAACCCAAAAAGGAGTTATTGCATACTTGTGAACTAGGGTAGTGTGAACTTTGATAACAGATGGTGGATGTCATATATGCCAGAGGTCTAAGTCCTTTCTTCCCATCAAGTATTTTTTCCTACTGTTTGCTTTGGACTTTAGCGTTAAGGAAAAAAAGTTGCTAGTGCTGGCTCTAGAATGGTGAATTAAAATAAGTCATTCCTTCTACCTATTTCCTACAGCTTTTACTTGATTTCTTTCTCTTCATTAAGAACCTTCTTGAAAGAGTTACGTTTAACTTCTTCTTGTTTGTGACTATCCATTATGACTTCTGCCTAATGACTTGACTTTATTGAAATGGCTCATTAAAGGGGATGCAGTGCCCCCTACATGATGGATATTTTATATATATATTTTTTCGATTTAAAATCCTCACAGCAATCCATTGAGGTAGCGTCTTTCCCAAACTTCTCTTTGTAGTTCCCTGAAATGTTCTTCACCTCCCCCCACCCCCCAAAGTGTTCTTGTGTTCTAGGATTCCATTCAGTACTTCCTTTCCTAAGCTTCATCACCTGTATAGTTATAGCTTTAATGTGTCTATACATGATTACTTCTAAATTTCTCCTGGCACAGAACTCTAGACACACTCGTATACATACTGATGTGTAAAACTGCCTGCTGAGTCCCAGCTTGATACCCTCCACTGTATCAAACCCAGTGGGATTATAACTGAGGTCATTATTCCCTAGTAAGCCTGAAACTTGGGGAACACATAATAATGCTAGATGTATTCACTATTTCTAAAACTTCTAGCTTGCAGATGTGATAAGAGAAGTTCAGAGTAATAAGGAACTTAACCAGGTAATGATATAACTGATGGAATTGCAGTTGAACAAGATTTGGGTGGTTTCGATTCCATAATCTACTTCTTCCACTGCACTTCTGTCTCTCTTTCTAGAGAATTAGTATTACTGACCTTTTGAGTTGCTCTTAAACATTTTAAGCTTCTTGATACTGGTTGCCTTGCACGTTTGGTTTATTGCAATAGACTGAGTTTTTCTCCGTCTGGACTTTTAAACCCACTGAGTTTGATATAGCTGTAAGATATGGATACTTACTAGACAATTTTATACATTCATGTGTACAAGAGTGTGTCTAGAGTACTGTGCCAGAAGGAGAAATTTAGAAGTAATTTTGTAGAGATAGATTAAAGTCATGAGTGCACAGTTGATAAAGCAATTCTTGTCCAAAAATTATTTCTAAAATCCAAATCTGATTACATCATTTCCCCTACTGCCTATAGGATAAAAATAAAAATCCTTGGAGTAACACCCAAGACCTTCTTTAGCCAATTTATGGTCATACTGCGTTGTCTTTTTGTTTCAGTCATTATGAGGTACGTGCAGTTTTTAGAGCTATATTTCACCATTTCTTTTTTATTTTTGGCATGCCAATTTCACCTCCATCCCTATCCAGTTCCCTTTTTTTTTTTGAGATCCTCACTTTCTTGCCCTGGGTAGAGTGCCGTGGTGTCATAGCTCATAACAACCTAAAACTCTTGGGATCAAGCAGTCCTCTTGCCTCAGCCTCCTGAGTAGCTGGGACTATAGGCGCCTATCACAACACCCGGTTATTATTTTTATTTTTACTTTTTTTAAAAATCAGAATACATTTTTATTTACATATTTTTTTGATTGAGCAATTTATTACTATTATTATTAAATCAATTATTTCAGGTTAATGTGAGGGTAAAAGCAATCAGGTCAAAATATTTGATTTTGTTAGGTACAGTTCATCTTGTGATTCTGTTCCATATACAAAAGGTGTGCCAGTCTGCCCCACCCATGCCCATTCAGTGAGAGGGCCCCAACCCCCTCCATTTCCCCTTCCCTCATTACCCCTCCCCCCAACTTGAATTGAAATGAGTTTTTCTTCTATTTGGGCATGCATTAGGTTGTCTGCCGGCTTCATATTAGTATTGAGCACACTGGATATTTGCTTTTCTATTCATGTGATACTTTACTAAGAAGAATGTATTTCATGGCTTGGTGCAAGTAGCACTGTGGTTACGGTGCCATCCATCTACACTGAGGGTGGTGGGTTCGAACCCAGCCTAGGCCAGCTAAACAACTGCAGCAAAAATAAATAGCCGGGCATTGTGGCGGGCACCTGTAGTCCCAGCTGCTAGGGAGGCTAAAACAAGAGAATCTTTTAAGCCCAAGAGTTTGAGGTTGCTGTGAGTTATGACGCCATGGTACTATACTGAGGGCAATATAGTGAGACTCTGTCTCTAAAAAAAGAAAAAAAAAAAGAATGTGTTTCATCTCCATCTCCATCCGGGATTTTACAAAAGATGTGAAATCACCATTTTTTTAATGGCTGAATAGTATTCCTTGGTGTGCATAAACCACAATTTGTTAGTCCATTTCCTGAGTTGATGGGCATATAGATTGTTTCCACGTCCTAGTGATTGTAAATTGAGCTGCAATACACTATCTAGTGCAAACGTCCTTATAGTAAAATGATTTTTTTTCTTCTGGGTAGATGCCCAGTAGTGGGATTGTTGGGTGAAATGAGAAATCCCATTTGAGTTCTTTTAGGATTCTCCATATTTCTTTCCAAAGAGGCTGTATGAGTTAGCAGTCTCAGTAATAGTGTGAAAATATTCCCTTCTTTCCACATCAGCACCAGGCATCTGCAGCCTTGGGACTTTGTGATGTGGGCTGATCTTACGGGGGTCAGGTGATATCTCAGTGTGGGTGGTTTTGATTTGCATTTCTCTGATAATTAGGGATGATGAGCATTTTTTCCTATGTTTGTTATCCATTCATTTATCTTCCATAGAGAAGGTTTTATTCATGTTTCTTGCGCAGTGATCTATGGGATTTTTGGCCCTTTTTTTGTTAATTTGAGTTCTCTGTAGATCCTAGTTATCAAGACTTTGTCCGATTTGTAATATGCAAATATCTTTTCCCATTCTGAAGGTTGTCTATTTGCTTTGGTTGTCTCCAAAGAAGACAGAAGCTTTTCAGTTTAATTAAGTCCCATTTATTTTGTTGTAGTTGCACTGGCTATTTTTTACAGATGGTTTCTCAGTCTTGCTGAGGTTGGTCTCAAACTCCTGAGCTCAAGCAATCTGCCTGCCTTGTCTTGCTGGCATGAGCCATTGTGCCCAGCCTCAGTTCCCATTTTTAAAAGAGTTTGATCTAGTGCTGCTTCTTTCAGAAAACCTTTGTTTATTCTTCTAGGCATTTTTCCTCTGGATCTCTTGTTTATGGTCTTTGGCACCTTGGTTATGCCTCTTGTGGTAGGTAATCTCTGAAATGGCTCCCAATTGGTCCCACCTCCTGGTGTTCATGCCCTTGTGTAATACCATCTCCTTCATTGTGACCAGGACCTAGTGACTCAATTCTAAGAAAAAGTACAGTGTTAAGTTATGGAATGTCACTTCTGAAATTAGGTTACCAAAAGATTGTCCTTTGTCTTTTGCTCTCCCTCTCTCACTTGCTTCTTCTCAGTGTCCTTGCTCTGTCAGGAAAGCTGTTATTTACTTGTACATAGTCCTCTGGAGAGGCCCATGATGCAAAGAACTGATGTCTCCAGCCAACAACAGTTGGCAGGGAACTGTGCCTGCCACTAGCCATGTGAATGAGCATGGAAGCAGATCCTCTTCCACTTGAGCCTTTGTCACTAAAGCCCTAGCTGATGTCTTCATTGTATCCTTGTGGCGAATTCTGAGTCATAGGCATTCAGCTGAATTACACCTAGATTTTTGACCCCAAGAATCTATGAGATAATAAATGTTCATTGTTTTAAGCTTCTAAGTTTTGGGGTAATTTTTTACACAGAAATTGTTAGCTAATACAGATTTTGGTGCCTGAAGTGGGGTGCCACCATAACAAGTATGTAGAAATGTGGAAATGGTCTTGGGGAGTGGGTAGAGGTTGGAAGAATTTTGTCAGTCATGATAGAAAAATTACTTTTCACACACTATTGGTGTAAATCTGGACTTTGAGGAAGGTGGGTCGGGACATGAAATAATATAGAATATGTTCTGTGACCAAACCAAAATTAAATTAGAAATCAATAACAAAGGTATATTTTTTAAAAACCCTATTATTTGGAATTTAAATATTTCCTTTTTTTTTTTTTTTTTTTTTTTTGAGACAGAGCCTCACTCTTCTTGCCCTGAATTAGAAAGCAATAGATAGCTAATATCATCATAGTTTCTCCAACTCTTGGACTCAAATGAGATTCTTGACTTAGCCTCCTTAGGAGCTGGAACTGCAATCGTGCTGCTGAGCTCAGCTAATTTTTCTGGTTTTTTTTTTTTTTTCTAATTGTTAAATCATAGCTGTATACATTAGTGCAATCACCTGTACCCATTCTAAGATGCACCATAGATGTGGCCCCACCCATTACCCTCCTTCCACCAAAACCTCCCCCCTCCCTTCCCCTTCCTTGGCCCTTTCCCCATAGTCTTGTGGTATAGTTGGGTTATAGCCTTCATGTGAAAGCTATAATTTAGCTTCATAGTAGGG
>CAUYPK010067021.1:0-10092 GCA_963574355.1 Loris lydekkerianus | reverse complement strand
CCCCCCCCCCCCCCCAGAGAATGCAGAGAAGAAGTAATGGGGAGACTGGGATAAAGCTTCCAAATGGCAAACACTTGTCTTAGGAACAGATTGAGCCATTTTCTTTAAAATATTATGTGAAACAAAATGATTGCTTTTATTTTTGTTTTTAATTCATTTCTACTAATAAGAACCAACTAATTTGGCCAGGTGATCATGGGAGTAACTCACTAGAAATAAATCAGTGTGAGAAAGAACATGTTATCTCAAAAAATAAAGAAATTTGGGTTGAGTAATGTTGATATTTCCTTCTCCAAAGTCCCATAGTTAGAGTCAGAGCAAGACTACAATCCAGTTCTTCTACTTTATAGCTCACTGATTTATCTTCTCCCACCCAACTAAGTCACTATTCCCTCTCCTGAAACAGGGGACAATTGACATGGTTGATTACTATATTTGATCATAAAGGAATTACTATCATAATTTAAGGTGTTTAGAGGGAGAAGTGCATGTCCTATGCTGGGAGTTTGTCTATTCAAGATGTAGTAAACTATTAATTACCCATGTTAAAATGGAAGCCATGGCAGGATAGTAAAAACAATGGATACATTTAAAAATCATTTGAATTTAATATGTACTTAAAATTCATATCATTTAAACGAAATCATATATTATCAAAAGGTTATCTGAAAAAATTGATGTTTGTAAAATAAATCATTTTCCCTCTTGATTTACAGTACAATTTCTAAGATATATTTCCATGATAAAAAAAAAAAATTGTGTTTTCAAGGTGGCCCAATTCTTTTAAATCATTAACAAGTTTTTAACGTATGATAAACATCAGAAAAATACTCCTTAGAACCTATGGAATAAAGTCCACACACCATAACATGCCATCTAAACTTTCCCAGTTTAGAGTCCTAACCTCACTATTTATTAATAGATTTATTTCCAAATACAGCCCTATATCTATCCCTTTTCCTAATGACACAAACCTATAATATAAGCTCTTTCCCAAACATTCAATGCATAACCAGGCTTCCCTCTATGCCTTTGCTCATACTGTTCCTTGAGATTGAAAATGACCATCTTTGAAATCACCTGTGAAAATTCCTGTTTTGGGATATAGATGAAATCAAGCCTCCCCAATCACTCCAATTAAGTACTCTCTCTCCTCTGTGCCTTCATCAGTAATAAAGAAGAAAATCTTAGTACAACTTAGGTGTAGTTCTGGAACTCATTTAATATATCACCTCCTCTTAAAATGTAGTTCAAGTTCATCCATCTGTTCCTAAAATGTGTTATATGCCAGAAATTGTACTCACTATTGAGAATATTATTATGAACAAGGAAGAGTCCCTGCTTTCAAGAATTTCACAGTCAAGCTAGAGAGACAAACAACTAAACAGGATAAACTGATGATGAGTATGATAAGTATGATGAGTGTTGTCATAGGGGTAAGTCCAGGGTACTATATGACCAAAGAGAAGAGTCATAAAAATCAACTCTAAGAGGGAACTCTTAGAAATGATCCTTATGTTGTATCTTAAAGATGAGTAGAAACTCTCTAGACAAAATGGTGAGGATGAATGCATGGCACAAAACAAAATTGAAGACAGTCAATACCAAGATCACATGAGGCCTTATTGACCTTCCTCTGAGTTTTGAGTTTATTTGAAAAGCAGTCATTAGAAGGCTTTAAATCAGGTAAAGCCTGATGATTTACCTTTAAATCAGGTAAATCAGGTATGATTTGATTAACATTTTTCAAAGATGATTCTGGCAGCTGACTTGAGAATGAACTTGGAGAAAGGTGGGGTAAGAGTGAAAATAAGGAGCTCACTAAGGAGGCTCTTATAGTATTTGAGGCAGGAAGGAATGGTGGCTTGGTTTAAAGTGGTAACTTTGGCCATTAGTGCTAAACTGAGGAGGTTTCCGTTAAAGAGATAGTAGAAAATGGACAATTTCAAGAAACATTAAAGAGGTCTAACTTATAGAACTTGAAGACGGATTGGCTGGGAACAGACCTACTGAGAGTTCAAACTTCAGTGAAAAACTCCTAGCAAAGTTGGCATAGAAGGGAACTTCTTCAACCTGATAGGAAGTCAGATATACAAAAGTACATTCTAACTCATACAACGCAATAGGAAAAGAAACACAAATGACCCAAATAAAAGATGGGCAAAGAACCCTAATAGATATTTTTCTAAAGAAGACATACAAATAGCCAGCCCATATATGAAAAGGTATACAACATCGCTAAGGATGACTAACATCAAAAAGGTAAGATATAATAAATTGTTGGTGATGGTGTAGAGAAAAACGAACCCTTGTAAACTGCTGTAAATTGGTATAGGCATTGTGGAAAGCAGTATGAAGTTTCCTCAAAAAATTAAAAATAGAACTACCACATGACCTAGCAATCCCACTTTGTGGTATATATATTCAAAAGAAATTAAATTAGTACTTGGAGAGGTATCTGCACACCCATGTTAATTACAGCATTATTCACAACAGCCAATATATGGAAACAACCTAAGTGTCCATAACAGATGAATAGATAATGGAAATGTGTGTGGGGGTGTATAAATAAAGTAGAATATTAGCCATAAAAATTAAGGAAATCCTGCCATTTGTGACAATTTAGATGAACCTGTAGGACATTATGCTAAGTGAAGTAAGCCATACACAAAAAAGACAAATACTGCATGATATCATTTACATGAAAAATAAAAAAATAAAAAAATAAAATGAACTCAAGCAAGCAGGGATAATGGTTGCCAGAGGCTGGAGGGTTTGTGGTGAGGGGAGGAGAGGAGGAGAAGTTTGTCAAAGGGTACAAACTTTCAGTTATAAGTTCTGGAGATCTAAAGTAATTCATGTTGACTACAGTTATATTTTATAAAACAGTTGATCTTAAGTACTCTCACTACACAAAAAAAGATGATAACTATGTAGGGTGAGGTGTTAATTAACTTGATTGTGGTAATTATTTTGCAATGTATATCAAATCATCATGTTGTACACCTTAATTTTATACAATTTTTTGCCAATTATACCTAAATAAAGAAGAAAACAACTTATCTGAAAATAAACAAAAATTCAAAAGTAAACACTATACTCCACTGACTACATTGATATGAAACTCTAGAAAAATAAATATATAGTGACATAAAGCAGATAGGTGCTTGTTTGAGGCTGGGAGGCAAGGGATTAACTGGAAAGGGGCAATTGACTTTTAAAGTGATAGACATGGTCTATATCATGATTGTGGTGAAGGTGACACAGGTTTATAAATTTGTCAAAACTCTTTAAATGTACACTTAAAAGTATGTATTTTATTATATGTAAATTATACCTTGATAAAGTTTACATTAAAAAATAAATGTAGGTGAGGAAGTAGGAATGGTGAGTTCACTTTATTCTTTGATAAATTTTGGCTAGGTAGCAGGCAGGATCAGGGCCTCAACTTACAGCTGGAGTTAGGAGTTTAACCTATGACAAGGGTTAAAGTTTATCCTATGACCATGCTTAGGGACTGAGCTTCTGACCAGTATTAGCATTTTACTTGTGACTAGAGTTTGAGTTTTTCCAGGACTAAAGTTATGGCTCAGGTTGAGACTATCCATGGAGTTAAAGCTTATGGCCTAAATTAGAAGAAACACATTATATTGGTCCTATTACCACAGGGCTCTAGCCAGAGTTTGCTTTGGAAGAGTATATAAGAGAGTACCCTGGGAGCCCCACTACTTGTGGATCCTTCAACCTTTGCTGACAATTAGCAAAGAAAATCATTTTCTCTCACCATGCTTCCCATTACCTAATCTTCCCAGTTAGGAACATTATCACTATTTCTCACCATGGGATGAGGAGGTATGTTGGAAGAAAACCAAAAAAGGGGAAATGAGCTTGAATTAACAATGGTAGCTTCTTTTCTTCCCTGTTCTGCAATCCCTTGTCTCTTATTGACTACAAATGCAGGCTTTCTATTTTAACCATCCAGGCATCAGTTCCTTTCTGTTGTTCCTATCCATAATTTAAGTACTTATTGGTTTTTCCTTTTTTTATTATTAAATCATAGCTGTGTACATTAATGCAATCATGGGGCACCATAAACTGGTATTATACACAGTTTGACACATTTTCATCACACTGGTTGACAAAGCCTTCCTGGAATTTTCTTAGTTATTGTGTTAAGACAATTATATTCTACATTTACTAAGTTTCACATGTATCCTTGTAAGATGCACCGCAGGTATAATCCCACCAATGGAATATTATGCAGCCTTAAAGAAAGATGGAGACTTTACCTCTTTCATGTTTACATGAATGGAGCTGGAACATACTTTTCTTAGTAAAGTATCTCAAGAATAGAAGAAAAAGTATCCAATGTATTTAGCCCTGCTATGAAACTGATTTATGCCTTTCGTATGAAAGCTATAACCCAGTTATAATCTATGAATATGGGGAAGGGAGAGAGGGAGGGGAGGGAAGGAGGGAGGATGGGAGGAGGGAGGGTGATTGATGGGATTATTAGTTTTTCAAAATCAAATATATTTCTATCAACTTCTTTTCTAGACTTCCCTAGTTGATTTTTTTTCTCTGTTGTTTGTGTTGTCTCTTAACTAACTTCCTTGTATGAACACATGCATATATACACACACTTTGTAATCAGAAGTGTTAAAGTTTGAAAATATTTATGATAATTGGACTTCCAACTAGAAATTTCAAGCAAGCCAGGAATTACATATACTGCTTCTTTAGGATGATTAAATGGTAGTTTATTCCCTTGTCTTAGTTCATTTTGTGCTGCTATAACAGAATACCACAGACTGGTGAAATTGTTATAAAGATAAATTTATTGACTCACAATTCTAGAGGCTCCTAATAATATAAAGGAGACAGAACCTGGTGAGAGCCTTGCTGCTGCATCATAACATGGTTGAAGGCATCACATGATACAAGGGCAATAAAAAGAAAGCCTGCACTGGTGGGGGTGAATTCATTCCTGCAATAATGATAATTAACTACATACTATGATAACAGCTTTATTTCATAATGAGGGAGTAGTCCTTATGACTTAAATACCTCTTAAATGTCCTACCCCTGAGTACAGTCACAATGAAAACTAAATTTCAGCATGAGTTTTGAACACACATTTAAATCATAGCATTCCTTCAAAAATGAATTCATTGAACAACATATCTATGCAGAGCAATAACTGCACTAGATTCTGAAGGGGTGAAGGTACAAAAGAAGATACAGCTTTATTAAATTGTTCTATGGGCTGTTTTACCTAGTTCCCAGGCCACAGACTGCTTCTGATACTAGACCTAAGAATGCCAGAAGCCCCTAGGAATAAAGATGGTGTGACAAGCTCCAGAAATGCTTAATCTTAGTCTTTAAGAAGTAACTCAAAGTGCACATAATAGATGAAGAGGAAAATGTAGGTAATAAATGACAAGTAATCACATTGTTAATAGTGAGGTATTGATTTTAAATCATTTTGATTTTAGATTAGGATAATATTATCTGAAATCATTTTTCCTGGTACCCACAGTTTGTGCCCTAATGACCACCACTCCTTCCAAATTCTAACAATTCAGCAGTTCTGTGCTTATTGCCTCTGGAAGGAATATGACTGAAGAAAAGCAGAAATAAGAGTTCTTCCATTTTAGTGCCTCAAAGCTTAGGTTCTGACAACACTAGAGAGTCCCAACAAAAGTATTTTATATATATTCAGACTAGAAAACAATTCTTTCACTGTGAGAAAAGAAAAAAGAGAGAAAACTTGAGATGTAACTAAAACCCAGCAATAGGGTGTCTGCAACCTGCCTCCTGGTAAAAGTCTTGGGAAATGAAGATGTCTGATCATGACTAGGAAGGAGCATAATGATTTCCAAGCCCTCAAATAAAGGATGCAAGTATAAGAGAGAGCCATTAGAGCCAAAGGGGGCAGGTGGAGGAAAGTAAAATGTGCATCTTAAAGTAGATCACATTGAGGACCAAATGGTTCCCCAGTGCACGCAACCCTACAGAAGGAAGGAGGCATCCTTGAATGATAAAGTTTAGCCATCCTAGGGGCTTTGGGGCCCCACATATAAATTGAGCTATAAAAACCTAATTTTGAGGATTAAGACTTATACTGACTACCCCCATATGTAAACTATGACTATGTCTTTGAAATAATCTATTTTATGGGTTCCTTAAATTTACCTAAAAGATGCTTCTTTGGGAGTGTATTAAATGGTGTCAAGCCCTCCAAAAATGGTATCACACAGTTGGTTATAAAAACAGAGGACTTGAAATGGCACCTCACAGGTGCACATATTATCAATTTCTAACTGCAGGTAAAAATTAGACAGCAATTAAATGAGGATCATGATGCCTGTGGATGGTACAATTTTCCTCAGGAAAAGCTATCTGTCAAAATTTAGCTATATATATATATAGCTAAATTCATATACATATGAATTGACATCAGACACTTGTACAGTGTAACTCATTTTCTTGTCAGTCAAACATCTGATCTTAGACATATGGTAGTATTTTATCTAACAGTTATAAACACACAGAAGCACACACACACATACATTTGTGTGCCCATATCATATTGCTCAAAATCAAAGCCTCTAGGTGAATACAAACATTCTTTCTTTCACATCTTATCTTAGGTAGTTCCAGATATGCTTTTAAGCTGATAACTGAAATATCAATCACAGGTGACTTTAGATTAAATTATTCATCTCAGACTGCCTCATGTAACTCTTCAGAGGGACTGCCTGTTGCCACTACTCTACCTCCTCTATGCTCACACCTGCCTCTATGCTCTCTTGAGTATTTGTGTCACTTCCAAATCAGAAGTTATTCAAGGCTCACTTTATCTGAACCATCCTCGTTTCTGATAAACTTGCCTCTAGCTTGCATTTCCTCAATTCTGATGCCCAGGCCACTTTGTCATACTTTCTCTTCTGTCAATTTGTCAGTCTTCTCCCCACTAAACTAACAGCAACAGGCATTGTGATGGTTCCTAAGTTCCCTTTATTGGTTTCATATGTATCTCTCTCATTTTGTTTCTAATTCATAAGGTTCAATCTAAGGAGGTAACACAATGTAAAGATAGCTACAGAAAGCCCTGAACTTGAAGTGCTTATACTCCAAAAGTTTAAGTTCAAGTGTATCTCTCCAGTATACTGTCTGGGAGCATTTTGACATACCTTTTGCCATTCTCAAACCTTAGTTTCCTCATTGATAAATTTGAGGGTTCAATTAGACCAAGGTTCTGCAAACTGGCAACTCTACGGTGAATAGGGCCCTTGTTTGGCCTACATAATGTTTCCATTTAAAAAAAATTATTTTAGATGGAGCTTCTAAAATTTAGAATTATTTTAAACCAGCTTCACTTACAGGTATATGTGTTTAGAACTACTGGATTAGTTGCTTTGTACCTAACATTCATTCAAATCTAGCAACACTTTATGTCTTTTATATTCTTTGCTCTTCAAACAGATACTTCTTTGTCCATATCCCCTGACCATAGTAACATTTTAGACAAGTAAAATTCTGTGCCTGGCACTGTTTTTGGACAATAAAGGTTAATAAATCGAGGAAGATAAAGTCTGAACAGGAGGAAGAAGGGCTCATTGAAATAACTAGGAGCTGGATTAGGTCTTAATAGGTGCTATATGGCACTGCAAATGTTTTTATTGGTCACGATGCACAAAGAATGTGTCCTATCCACACCTCTCTTCAGTCTCTCATCTCCTCAGATCACCAGTCACTCAATGTCAGACAGGCCATCCCAGAGCATCCTCTACTATTCCATCACCCTCCGCCATTCTGAGGCTAGAGACAACAAAGACCACCACCCAGGTTTCAATTCCTTCAAAGGCAGTAACTAAAATGCTCATAAAATGCAGCTCATCAGGCTTTCTTGGACATGAAATCTTTCTCACAAAACAAGATCTTGATGTGTTAAATATAGATTGACTGTAAGCACATGGATTAAATAGGTCCTAAAATTTGTCCAGGCTTAAAAACAACAGAAAACATCTCAGTGCAATGCCTAGGGATATTTGACAGCTACAAAATATTAGAGGGTAAAATGTTTTTGAAATTCCTCAGAACCCCAACCATGATAAGGCTTCTGGACTCTACCTGCTCTCATTTCTTCTCTGCCTTGTTAATCCAGCTCAATCCAACTATAATACCAATATACTAATCAGTAATAAAAAAGGAGAATGCTATTATCTCATTCCACCGAGGAATATTGTGTACCAAATGACCACTTGTGCACTCTAGGTAAAAGATATGATCTATGTTTGTGGGAAAAACTAAACCCAGTGGTGAAAGCTTGCATGTAGTTTTAAGATAGCCCCATTAAGGGGTCCTCAAACTTTTTAAACATGGGGCCAGTTCACTGTCCCTCAGACCATTGGAGGGCTGGACTATAGTTTGAAATAAAAACAAAAACAAAACAAAACAAAAAAAAAACTATGAACAAATTCCTATGCACACTGCACTTATCTTATTTTGAAGTAAAAAACAAAATGGGAACAAATACAATCACACCACTGCATGTGGCCCACGGGCCGTAGTTTGAGAACTCCTGTTCCAGTTGAAATGGGAAGATATGATGTTCTTCCGTAGGAAGTTCCTAATTTGATGAGAGAGAAATTCATACTCTCAGGGAACTTCCTATCCAACCAGTAAGACAGAAATAACATCCAGAGCATATCCAATAGAAAGATCACATGGATTAAGTACCTAGTGCTGGTATTGACAAACAAGACATAACCACTATTCAGACTGTCACTAGATTCGTATTCTTTGCTACTTAGAACAATATATCTTGTGGGTGCTATTAATAATGATAATAACAATAATACTGCTTCTACTACTTCTAATAATAGTAATAATAATAAATTGGGTTTTACATTTATATATGCCCCTGTGTGATAAGCACCAAACTGGGCACTTTATATTCATTTATATAGTTTCTTCTTTAGTCCACTCAAAAACTCTGCAAGATAGGTTTTAATGCTCACATTTGGAATATATGTAAACCAAATTTCTGATATCAGGGTGATATATAGTCCATATACATTTAGGTACCTTCTGGCCATATACTTCTGTTTAATGTTGTACTTTTGTTCTCTTCATCCTTGGACACTGCCAGATAAATATCATGTCCTTTCTCTATTCTGTATTCTCTTTCTGATAAAACCTCATGTTCCTTGCTCAGCAGAAAGCTAAACACTGGACTCTGAAGATCCTTGGTGTTCAATCCATATAATAACTAAATAACTGACTTTGTTGATCGGGTTTGACTCTATTAGACTCATCACACTGAGGCATGAGTCCATTGTGGTCTTAGCTAGAAGACAAATCTGAGAGAATACCATATGCTGTATAAGTGACTATTCCCCCTCCACTCTAATGATAAAGGATTTCTTAATGTTTCAGGCTCATCATTCCTGGCTATCTCCTTCTTTTCCATGGACATCTTTCCCCAGGAGGCTCTTCAGTATCACATGCTCCACCAGTTCACCAGCTATGTCTAGTGAATCTTAATCCTCGGTTTATTCTCAAGCTGAGTAGGATCAATGGATCAGTTGCCCTTAGTATATAGAAATGCCATTGACTCAAGCCAAGCACTGTGAGCCAGGAAACAAAGTCCAGAACCAGGAGATCAGGCCAGGCTGTGGCAAATTGCCAATATATAGGTATGACCCTGGCCAAACCCAGCAATTCTCAACTTAGCAAAGCCAAGGGCAATATTCAAGCCTTCAGTCAAAGGCTGAAGCCAAGGTCTTAGTTAAGTAGAAAGAGTCACAAAGAGTTCTTGGTCAATTCAACCTGGAGGATGATTATTGAACCAATGAAACCTGAAACATTTCAGAAGAGATAGTAATTTTCAAAAATTTTGATCCATATTGCTCTTCATTCATATTTATTCTTTTTTTTTAATTAAGTCATAGCTGTGTACATCAATGCAATCATGGGGTACAATGTGCTGGTTTTATATACAATTTGAAATATTTTCATCAAACTGGTTAACATAGCCTTCACAGCATTTTCTTAGTTATTGTGTTAAGACATTTATATTCTACA
>CAUYPK010067019.1:0-21380 GCA_963574355.1 Loris lydekkerianus | reverse complement strand
AGCAACAACAACTTTAAAACTTTAAATAAAGTGCAGAAAACCATAGCTTAACAGGTAATCAAGCTGTGGGTTATATAGTTGTGGGTTAAATAGTTCAGTGGAATACAGTTCAGTTCAGCTGCCTACCTCTTCAGCTCAGCCTCGACTTGTGAACTGAGCTGAAGCACCGCTCCCTAAAGCACACGGAAGAAGACGACTGGAGACTACGTGCATTTGATTAGGTGCGTGCACACCGAATCAAATAACCTGTATGACCCGAGTATAAGCCGAGTTTGGGTTTTTTAAAAACTCGGTTTATACTCGAGTATACATACGGTAAGCTTTTCATGAACATTGGCCATGCAAATAAAGCCTCCTTCTTATAGTGGAGACATGAAGAAGAATGGAGACATATCAGAGTGGGACATTAAATGAATATCCTAGGTTAAGCAAGGCAAACAGGGTTTCCTGACAAATGAAGATCACTCTCTCTCTCTCTCTAATGATTTATGAAAGAGGAACAATACTTTATTTGTTTCTCCCAAGCCTAGAAATTTTACAGTATGACTCTGAAAGGGCAATTAATTTTCAATGTGCCCTACATCTTAGAATTTAAGTCCATGTGGTCTAACAGTCATATCATAAGATCTTACCAGTAAGAATAAACTGGGATACTTGAATTTAAGTTCTTAGATACTCCTCCTAGAGGTTTGGATTTCTTAGGAAAAAAAGAAGAACGCAGGTATTGATAACCTCCAAGTTAGGTATTATTTTCTCATCTTTAAAAATGTTTCTTTGTAGTTACTAAAAGTATTCATGTATATTAGTCCACTGTCAAATCAAAGAAAGAAAAGACATTTTAATAAAGATAACATCATTTAAAATTCCATTGAGTAAAATGAATGCTTTTATTTTTATAAATTGCATCAGGTTTCATATTATCAAATATGCAATCAGTTTAGTTTTCAATGTGCCATTAAGTGAATGAACACAGAGAATAAAAATTATTTCATCACTGGTTCTTAGCATCAGAAAGAGTATTCAACATTCCATGTGCCATAGAGGGCTTCATCTGGACACTGAGAAATTCAGGCCATGATTGAGAAGACACTAGCTGGTTGTAGACTTCACCATAAAATAGAGTCACGATAAAAGCCATAAGCATGTGTAGTTCAGGTAAAAACTCAGCATCTACCATAATGATCAAATTGAACTTTTTCTGGATGTGCTCTATAAATGAAGAAAAATAGAAAAGGAAGAAAAAATTATTGCAAGAACCTTTTTTAATTCCCCAAGAATTACAGAAAATACTTGTCCATGAGGATTTGATCCATGCTCCATTTGTTTCTACAAGCAGCTGGATTCTGCCTGTTTGTAAGCCTAATACAAGTTCTCTCAACATCTGGGCCTACCTGACTTTTTCTTCATGCCTAGTTCTGATTCAGGCTTGGAACCTGCATAAACCCAAGGCAGGAGTGGATTAGATATTATTTTAGCAGTTCTTTGGAAGCACAGACAACTTTGGGATTAATTGTGCAAAGATTTCATGAGAGAAAATATCTGTAAGCACAAATGTGGAAGGAGGTAGGAAGGTAGCTGAATCTTTAGTCTGTCAGTGTCTTCACAGTGAAGGAGACAGGCTGGTTAAATTGGGTGGAAGTGTCGTAGATTGCCCTACACTGTAGAGAAAGTTTGGAAGCTGTCCAGAGTTCAGGAAACAAAGTGGATCATAGGAGGGGGTTCCTATACATGTAATGGGCCTGTTGTGGTGGATGTTAGAATTCTGCAGTTAGATTTCTTGCTCAGTTACACACCCTGTAGTTTGGTTCTACATCATGGAAATTATCATTTAGCATCTGGGATTTGGATTATATTATATATTGGTCACTAGTCGGCCATTAGTAATTTATAATAACTAAATTGAGTTAAATTGATTTATACATTTGCAGAATATCAAGTAGAGTTATACAGTGAGTCAAATGTAAAACTATTTTTTAAAATGAGAACTTCAGAAAAAGGTGCAAATGCATTCCTGTGACTGTTAGACGCTCACATGTTATTTCCTGTGTAGATTTTTCATGGGTCATCAGAAACATGAATTTTCCTATCATTTTGAGATGGTTTCTTCATTCCTGTAAAAGAGCTGATATATAATATTGTGTACTTACAACTTTTCTTTGCAGAAGCTACATCTATTGCTGTATATATGGCCATTAGTTCCACAGACTGGATCCATTTCTCTGGTACAATAATTTGCATTGTCTGCATATACCCTACAATCTGGCTGTTACACATGAAGAAAACATATGCAGTTTATTAGATAATAAACCTTTGGAATAAAACAGTTTTTATTCCATGCATATAATGTTATACCATACATCAAAAAGAAATAAATATATCTTATATTGAGGTTTAAAAATAAACATTTAGGAATGTACTATCCACTAAAACATAAAATATCAAGAGTTCATTTTTACATACCCAATATAATTTTTTAAGAAGCCTAGAGTTATTTTTCTAATTTAGCCACCCTGCCTCCACTTCTTACACTCAAATCTCCTCCATGATTTTATACCGTAAGAAATCATGAAATTTTTTTTTATATATTCAGCCCCTTGTCTTTCTCAATAAGTTCATTACATATGCAACTATTATATATGTTTGCATATATGTATATAACTACATATAGATATAGCTATCTATATACAATTTGTTTAGTGTTGGCCATTACTGGTAATCTATACAAATAAACTATTCTGTATGTGTTATTCCATGATCTGATTTTTAAACTTTTAGTGATATTTATCTATTCAGTTATTTAGAATTATACTTCATTTTCTTCACCTACATGTAATATTCTTACGTGACTACTTGAAAATTATTATTTTATCTATATTTAAGTGTATATTTAGATTTATTATTCTTAATCCTCTTGTTTCACTGGGATGAACAGTTCTACATGAAATACCCTTATATTGATATTAGGTGTTTGTGTACAATAAAACTATGACCTTTAATGGAATTTTTAAATGTTGGAATAATATTTACCTTGTCTTTAATACTAAATGGTTTTATATTACTGACAAGATTTTATTTCTTCAACTTAGTGGAAGAGGGTTTGCTAATTATTTTATTTTTGCTTTCACTTTTAAAAGGACTATTCTGTTTTACCTGTTATTTGGTAAAATTTCCTGTTAAAATTTAAAATATAAGCATGTTGAAAGTTTCACTTTTCTAAATCCCAAGTTAAACACTATTAAACTTACTGAAAGGCGACGTTCTATTCCAGGTCCAAAAGAAGTTTCTGCAACCAACACACAAAAGAACAATTAAAAATAAGAGGTACAAAAAAAAAAGAGGAACAAGAGTGAAAAAAAGCATAGTGTCTGCTGAGAAGTGCTCATACATGCTGTTTAATAGAGGAAGTCTATGTAAGTTGCTTTCTGATGACCCTGCAGATAATGAGCCTTTTGTGGCCACATGAAAACAACAAATTCATAAAACTACTTCAAATCTTGAAATATTTCAAAATTCCCAAATTAATATCATGTGTGACAAATAATCTTATAGATTGTTTATTAATCACCATGACCTTTATTTGAAGATAACATAGTAGGGTTTTCTTTCATTTCTATAGATGAGACACCATAGTCAGAGAATACAATGTCTTGCATAAAGCCACTTCAAAGACTTTATTTATTGCAAAAACATGAAAAAATTAATTAGTACTCAGTTCTAATATCAAGGATCTATTCAATACTGCCCAGCTATTTCATTCTGATATTCATGAACCACTTTGAGCTTTAAGAAAAAACTTTCCAGTAAATAATTAGTGAGTCCTCTCTTTACTCAACACCTTGACATTAGTGGACTCAGAGATGAAATAATAGATTGTCAAGTAATGCCAGATATAGCAGACATCACTGCTTTCTCCATTTTGGAATTTAACAACCATGGAATCTGACCTCCAAAAAAAAGAAAAAAAAAATAGGCAAATATCTCTAGTTACAGACAAACAAAAATCTAAGGTCCACCACCCATTCTAACTCATCATTCTGTCTCCTCTTCTCTAGAAGGTAGAAATATGAAAAATCAATTCCCTGATGTATCATTAAAAAGACATTTGTAACATGCCAGTTTCATTTTACCAGGTTTAAGGATTACAAACCCAACAAAACCAGTCCCTCCATTTCTAGATTAAAGTAGTTGGTTTCTGCACTTTGCGAGATATGTGAAATGCTTCATCCACAAAAGATTTACTCACCAGAATAAAGAGGAAATGCCAAAGCAATGATGAAAATAACTTTGGTCCATGATGAGAAGAAAGGCATTTTATCAACTCTGTGGAAGAAACCTCTAGGAATGTTTATAACACGTGACACAGAGAAAATTGCTCATTTCCAAACACAAGTTTCTTTTCTTTTCTTTTTTATTATTTTTTTAATCTAGAAGGTTAAAACAGTTCTTTTCCTTTAAGAAACTTGTGTCTGTGAGCCTGTGTTCCCAAACACAAGTGTCTTACTGGAAAAGAACTTTTCTAGCCTCCTAGATTCCTAATTATAGTTGATTCTTCCCTTTTTCCATTCCCTTAGTACCAACAAGACATGACAGGTGAACAGAAGGCCTCCAAGTGCCTGGAGAAAAACCACTGAATAAGGCCTCTTTGCACATTTGACAACCTGTTTATTCTCCCAGTCCTGTAAGCTACCTAAAAGGGGCTTGGCTGCATTTAAGAAAATATCCACATTGGAATCTTAGTTTTCCTCATAAAATAGAGAGGATTATTTCAAGAAGGAAAGATCTGGAGCAGCATTCACAGCAATGCTACAAACACTAGGGCTGCCTCATGAGTGTCCTCACCTCACCTACCTGATATAAGGAGAAGGGAGACTGATGCCACCAATTTTGGAAATTGTGTTTATTATGTTGACCTTTCCTTCTTGGCCACTTTTACCCAGCGAAAGAGTCTCTTTTATTTTAGTGGATGAAACAGATGGCCCATGGCAGATAAGGTACAAGTCATTCTCTGTTTGGCCTGGAGGCTAAAAAGCAGCTCAGGAGACATACCTCACATACTTCTCAGCAGATCTTCCCTCAGCTAGGGGTCTTGGAGGATGCAATGTGCTGTATCCAGTGTGGGCAGGGGAGAGAGAAGACAATTATAGTGCATGGTGATCTGCAGATAAACGAGAGTTATGAAAGCTTTCCAAGCTGTTGAATTGGAAAAGATAAGAGAATAAAAGAAAAAAAATAAATTAAAAAAATATACTTAGGCCTTTAGTATTTTGCAGCACTGGAAACACATCTGACTTTAGTAAAAACACAATAGGACTGAAATACAAATTCAAAACTACGACTGGACAATAACTGGGGACATTTAACCTATGTTCAGTTCCCCACCCATGACTGTGAATTGTTTGCTTAGGAGACCTGAGCAAGGATGTATTTGAAATGCTCCTGGATGAGTTTCAAGGCACCTAGCTTGGGAACTCAGGATAAGGAAAGGGTGTGAACAGTAGAAATAAGGGAAAAAGAAAGCTCAGGGATGTAATCAATGAGACCACATTAGATGATGCACTAAATTACATGATAATAATTTGATTTTTACCTAAGATTTAAGTGGGAGATACTGCAAGGTTTAAAGTAGGGATTTCAAGAGAGTTATCTAATTTTAACAGTTTGATTTCTGAAAAAGACTTGGGAAGTTCCAAGTCCTGAACTCATCATCCTCAGTTGTATCCATACAACTGCTGATGTTTCATGTTTAATACTTCCTTCTTGGCATTATTTCTTAATCCAGGGATCCTTCAACTACAGCCTACAGGCCACATGCAGCCCACTGAGGACATTTATCTGGCCCGTCAGGTGTTTTTGCCGCCCTGCCTGTCCTGCTTAGCAGCCAACTGGTCCCGGGCCGCAGTGTGCATGCGTGGAATGTACTGCCAACTCTCCAACTTTGCTCCTTCTCTCTATCTATCCCTGCCTCTCCTTCTCTCTGTCTCTCCCTGCTGGGTGTTTTTGCTGTCCTGCTTAGCAGCCCACTCATCCCAACCCACAGTGTGCATGTGTGGAATGTGCCCCACACTCTCCAAGTTCCCTTCTACTCTCTAACTCCCCTCCTTCTCTCTGTCTCTTGATTCCTCCTCTCAGTCTCTGGTATAATCAGAGGAGTCAACAGGTTGCCTCTGCAGAGCCTGCTGCTGCCTAAGGACCAAGGTAAGAACAAGTTAGGATTTATTTATTATTTATTTTTTTTTTAAGTTAAAAGGTTTTTTTGTTTGTTTGTTTGTTTTTGCAGTTAGTAGGGCCTTTTATTGTGGTTAAGGGGGGCCTTTTTTTCTGAAGGTAGGAGGTCTTTTTTTTTTTTTGGCAGATGGGGGTGCCTTTTTTTGAAGTTAGAAGAGCCTTTTTTTTTTTTTTGAAGTTAGGAGAGCCTTTTTTTTTAAGTTGGTTGGTTGGTTGGGGGTGGTTTCTAGGGGAATTGTATCACAGTGATAATGGAAATAGTGCTCAGTGCTAATGCAAATTGTCAGTGCTCAGAGTTAATGCAAATGGTCAGAGCTCAGAGGTAATGCAAATAGTCCTCAGTGGTAATGATAATTGTAAATGCTCAGTGTTAATGCAAATTGTTAGTACTCAGTATTAATGCAAATTGTCAGCAGTAAGTGTTATTGCAAATTGTCAGTGGCCAGTGTTAAAGCAAATGATCAGTGCTCAGTGTTATCGCAATGGTTAGAGGTCAGTGTTAATGCAAATGATCAGTGCTCAGTGTTATCACAAATGGTCAGCGGTCAGTGTTAATGTAAATGGACAGTGCTCAGTATTATCACATGGGGGCCCCAAACTGGTAATCTGCCTATGGCCCCATGGGAACTTAATCTGGCTCTACAGACAGCTGAGGAGTAGGAAACCCAATTTAGTTGACAGTAAGTGCATGTCTATTCTAATTGCTATTCACTTGTGTATGATGTTGTATGTTGTGTGCTGTGTAAGCCCCTGTTCACACTGTTGTGATCTCTGAGCAGTGTGAGTTCAGCCATATGCTTGTATGGCTGAACTCACATTAGATTTGGAAGAAAAAAGGCATACGTGCCCTCTTTGTTCCTGCAGTGGAATCTGATCACATGGGTCTTCTCACCCAGATTCCAGTGTGAGTTCACAGATCACAGTGCAGTTCACACAGGGTAGTGTGAGCTGGAAATGTGGTGGAGGAACTGGCTCTGTAATCATGCCTGTTCCCACACCACACCAGCATGAGCCTGAGGTAAAAGTGGAGTTCCACCATATGGGCACTGGTGAGGCTGAAATGATGTAGACTGGCAAGGCTGCATTGATGGACACTGATCAGACTGCCTTGATGGGCACTGATCAGACTGAATTGATGGGAAGTGCAGTCTATATGTCTCTGTGTGGGCAAAGTTATTGTTGATATATTATTTTTGGATATATATATATATTTTACTAATACCAATATAGGAAATAATGATATCAAGAAAGAGAAAAATTGACTTGGAGTATAAGATATTCAAAGAACAGTGGACTTATGATTACTTTTTCATGCAGTACAAGGAAAGAGCTGTGTGTTTGATGTGCCAGAATGTAGTGTCTATGTTCAAAGAATACAATTTGCATCAAAACTATCAAACTCAACGTAAAGATAAATATGATTGTTTGGTCGGAGAAGTGAGAAAAGATAAAATATTAAAACTGAAATATAAATTGACAACTCAGCAAAATACTTTTGTGAAGCAGAAACAGCTAAATACTTCATCACTGTGAGCAAGTTTTCAATTTGCCAAGCTAATAGCGTGCACTGGCAGACCATTTGTTGACGGAGAATTTGTTAAACAATGCCTTCTTTCTGTTGCCAAAGAGATGTGTCCAGAGAAGGCTGATTTATTTAGTACAGTGAGTCTTTTAGAATCCTCAATTACACGAAGGATTGAAGAAATAGGAGACAATTTGCATTAGCATTTGCAAAACTCCACAAAAAAACTTTCCTATTTTTCCTTGGCACTTGATGAAAGTAATGATGTTTGTGATTTAGCACAACTTATAATATTTATTTGTGGGATGAATGACTATTTTGAAGTCACAGAAGAGCTTGCTGCACTGCGAAGCATCAAAGGAACAACTACAGGAGAGGATATCTATGAAAAGTTTGCCAAATTGTGAATAGTTTCAAGCTGGACTGGGAAAAACTAGCCAGTGTGACAACTGATGGTGCTCCTAGCATGGTGGGGTCTAAGAAAGGAGTAATTGCCCACCTTATCCAAGATATGGACAAACATAACCATTCTCATCCAATAGCCATACACTGCCTCATCCACCAACAAGTGCTGTATAGTAAATCACTGAAGTGGAACTCTGTTATGAAAACTGTGGTATCTTGTGTTAACTTCATTAGAGGTAATGCACTAAACCAGAGACAATTTCAGGAATTTCTGTCTGAGCTAAATGTTGCCTGCAAAGATGTTCTGTACCACACAGAAGTCTGTTGGCTGAGTCAAGGGAGAGTTTTGAAACATTTCTATGACTTATTTTCACAAATTACAGCTTTTCTGCTTTCAAAAAACAAAGAAGTACCAGAGTTCAATGATGCAGAATGGAAATGGCACCTTGCCTTTCTGACAGATGTAACAGAGCTATTCAACAGTTTAAATGTGCAACTTCAAGGAAAGGGGAAGCTCATCTGTGGTGTGTAGTCACATGTGAAAACATTTGAAGTAAAATTAGGCCTCCTTATCAAACAAGTGAAAGAGGAAAATTTCTGCCGTATACCTACAACTCAAAATCTGTTAGCGGAAAATACATTGGTTGCATTTCCAAATAAAACATGTGTGGATTCACTGGAAAAGTTGTAAAAGGAGTTCCAATTTAGATTTAAAGAGCTTCAGCTCTTTAACAGGACATACAGCTTTTCTGTAACCCATTTTCTATTGACATTGAAAATATGAATATGATTACCAAATGGAACTGGCTGAACTGCAGAATTGTGACTCTCTGAAAGACACATTCAAGTCAAGCAGCCTTCCTAATTACTATGCATCTCTCCCCTCTGAGACATACCCTAATCTCAGGAACCATGCATTCAAAATGGCAACCATCTTTGGCAGCACTTATGTCTGTGAACAGACTTTTTCCAGAATAAAACATCTGAAATCTCCAACCAGATCTAGACTAACTGATGCACACTTGCTTCACTTGCTATGATTAACAGTGACAAATATGGAACTGGACATTGACCATCTCATTCACCAAAAGCAGGCCTATAGTTCCCATTGAAATACTGGTAAGTTTGTTGATTTAACTTTACTTGTTCTTCATTTTAAATAATGTATTTGTTCCTTTTTTTTTTTTTTTTTTTTTACTTCAAAATAAAATATGTGCAGTGTGCATAGAAATTTGTTCATAGGTTTTTTTTTTGTTTTTTTTTTTTTAAACTAGTCTGGCCCTCCAATGGTCTGAGGGACAGTGAACTGACCTCCTGTTTAAAAAGTTTGAGGACCCCTGCCTTAATCTTAGGATCCAGGTATAAACCTGGACCATAGATGCCTGTGTATGTTAAAACAGCTGACTACATCTATGACATTCATTCTTTCTTATGAGGGCCTTCAAGGACTTGTTTATTGACACTTCAAAAGGTTGCTGTTGGCCCACCAGGTATCACAGCAAGTTGGGTTTTCAAGTCCGCAGCAAATGAGAAATACATCACTTTTTGTTTGCCGAAAATGTTTTTGTTGCAAGTTCATCATGAGTTTAGCAAAAACCTATTGCCATATTGCAGGGCTTTATTTTGCATATGGATATTATTATTGTCTTCCAAAGTTAACACTAACACACAAGCATAAATAAATGAATTAAAAATAATTGTATAGACACAGAATTAGTATTATTCCCAACAATTTGGGTAAAAAACTATGCATTATACATGGCAAAATATGGTAACTACTTAACACTTTGAGTTATTTTTCAGAAATGATGGCCTGGAACTCCTTACCTCAGCTTCCCAATGTGCTGATATTATAGGTCAAAGCCAAAAGGCTTGTCCAGAAATGATGGATTTTCCAAAAGACAAAGAAGTTAAGGTTCTGAAGGTCCCAGAATAGACTTTCTGATGCCAAGATGCACCCACCACTGCCACCAAAGCATGCAGCTACTTCTGACATACACCATGACCAGCCCCAAGGCAGGCCTCTTCTTTAAAATACCATGACCTCCCTTAGTTCTAGGGGGAAGGATTTGAAGTTACTTCCCCTTTCTCCCAGCAAGACATCTATTCTATTAAAAATTCTTTTATTGTGCAAGAAAACAATATGGTGGAATACAGACAGCTCTTTTGTAGCCCCACATGGTGAGATAAGGAAGACAGGTATCCAGCCACCTCAGGTAGGGGATGACTGCCATGAAACATCACTTTAGCTGCACAGGGAGGCAGAAGAAGACTCTAGGAGGTAAAAAGGAGATCCCAAGCAGTGGAGGTTCAGCACAAAGGGCGCGTGCTTACATGCCAGCAGAGGCAGCAAGAACAGCTCTTTCTTTCTTTCTTCCTCTTTTTGTTTTACTTTTTTTGGACCTAGGCACTTGATGGAATTTACCTTAGGAGTTGGAAGAGCTTGGGTGACTAAGCCCGTGATCTTGAAGAGCACCTAAGAGCCAGGACTGAGCCACCAGGCAGAGCAACCTTTCTGGGAGAACTGCTATGCAGGATCAGCCCACAGCATCCTAGTGGGAGGTCAGTTCTGGCACACCTGGTATCTCCCAGCTTGGGTGACTAAGCCTGTGATCTTGAAGAGCACCTAGGAGCCAGGACTATGCCACCAGGCAGTGCAGCCTTTCTGGGAGAACTTCTGTGCAGGATCAGCCCACAGCATCCTAGTGGGAGGTCAGTTCCAGCACACCTGCTATCTCCCATGGGGAGACTTAAGCGAAACATGCTTTCCTGGGCAAGCCACTGCATGGCCAAGGAACACAGTTTGTAAAGCTCAAGGCATGTCTATTAAGCAGGCTGATGAGAGCCTCAGGCTCCCAATCCTTCAGGAATTGAGGGCAAAGAAATCAGGAAGGTAGGACCAGGTCTAGGCAAGTTAGAGGCTTCCAGCCCGCATCTTATACAAATGATTAAGCATCGAATTTAGATGTCATACAACAGACTATCAGACTATCACCTGTTTTCCAGGCACTTTATGGCAATATGTATATATATTTTTTCCTTTTCTGAAAAATCTTTTTTTATCAACTTTTCCCCCTAGATTTTTCTTTTTCCTCCTTTTTTTGTAATAATAGTTTTTATTGTTTTATTCCTCAATAGTAACACCTCCATTTCTGCTAGTTTTTTTTTTGTGTGTGTGTATGTGTGTGTGCCTATTATTCTCATTTTTTATACAATATTATCTCTTAAGGTTTTTTCTAAATTTTTTTTCAGCTTTATAGTATTTTTATTTTTACATTTTTACTTTCTTTGATAACAAGGGCTCCATTCTGGGAACAGCTTTCTTACTCCCTTTATTTTTTCATTCCATTCTATTTCTCTCCTTTACCTTCTTTTTTTTTTTGTAAAGATTTTTCAAATTTTCTTTCTTTCTTTCTTTCTTTCTTTTTTTCTTTTCTTTTCTTTTTTTTTTTTTTTGAGACAGAATCTCAAGTTGTCGCTCTGGGTAGAGTACCATGACATCACAGCACACAACTACCTCAAACTCTTGGGATTAAGCAATTCTTTGCCTCAGCCTCCCAAGTAGCTGGGACTACAGACACCTGCCACATCGCCTGACTATTTTTTGTTGTTGTTGCAGTTGTCACGGTTATTTTTAGCTGGCCCAGGCCAAGTTCAAACCCACCAGCCTTGGTGTATGTGGCCAATGCCCTATGTTCTTAACTACTGGAGGAGTCAATTTTTAAAATTTTCTTATCTTTCTCACATGAATTGCTCAAATAGCAACTAAGATATACCTTCCTTTCTTACTTGTTATTTGATTTTATTTTCTATTCTCTTTATATACTTTTATCATTATTATTATTATTTCTCTTTTTATGATCTACTTATTTATTGTCAATTTATATATCATTTATGGGATCAAATCTCACTTGGAGGCCAAGGCTGGGGCTCCATGGCATTGTCCTGGCTCAAGAAGACCTGGTATAGGGGGTCCTTCTAGCTTTGACCTTTGGAAGCATGCTAGTGTTAGGTCCCAATAGTGACAAACCATTATTTTTTGCTTTTGTTTTCTTCATCTGGGCTCTTGTTACTTCTCAGTCTGGTAAGGAGCTCCTAAACTCAAAAGACCCACCCAATCCAGCCTCCAAGAAGCTGGGAATTGTGATTGCAGGTGAAAGCACCCTGCTGAACCCCACTATCACTCCTGTCTCTCTCTAACTGTTCTTCTCTTCTTTTTGACATTCTTTCCTTTTATACTCGCTTTCTCTTTTTTCTATCTTTTCTCCTTTTTTGCTCTTCACTCTTCTCTTCCTTTGGTCCTATACTAAAAGGACACTTCAACACCTACAGACAGTGAAAAGGAAACTTAAAGAGGAGAACAAAGTGAAATGAAAGGGTAAGGTAAGGAAGCAGATAAGAAAAATTCAGTCATGAGGAAGAACCAAAAGAAAAATCCTTGCAACATGAAAAACCAGAATAGAGCATCACCCCCAACAAGGGATCATAAAGTAGCTACTACAGAGGAGTGGACCAAACAGAAATGTTAGAAATGACAGAAAGAGGATTTAAAACCTGGATAAGAAAAATAATGAAAGAAATTGCTGAGAAAGTGGAAAATAACCAAAAGGAAATCCAAAAACAGAACCAAATAATAAAGGAAAGATATGAAGAATATAGAAAAGATATAGTGGAGCTTAAGAAATTGAAGCAATGAAGAAACTTAAAAATGTAGTAGAAGGCATGAATAATATATTGGACCATAGAGAAGAAAGAATGTCAGTGCTAGAGTATAAAACTCTAGAGCTAACACAGTCAGTTAAAGAGGCAGAAGAGAAGAGAGAGACAACAGAACAGTCACTGAAAAGAACTATGGGTTTTTGTGAAGTGTTTAAACATACAAATTATAGGTATCCCAGAAGGGGAAGAAGAATGCCCCAGAGGAAAAGAAACCCTACTTGAGTATATCATAAATAAAAATTTCTGAAGTATCACCAAAGATTCTGACTCCTCCTAGAGGAATATGAAACTCCAAGACCTCTCCACTCAAACAGAGCTTCTCCAAGACACATCTCATGAATCTGTCCAAAGTCAAGATAATAGAGAAATTCTGCAAGCAGCTAGGAATAAGCACCAATTGACTTACAGGGTCAGAGGCATCAGTGTGACAGGGGATTTCTCAGCTGAAACTTTTAAGCCAAAAAAGAATGGTCATCTACTTTTAACTTTTTTTAAAAAATAAAATTTTCAACCTAGAATTATATGTCTTCCTAAGCTAAGTTTTAAATTTGGTGGAGAAATCAAATCTTATATTGATATGCAAACATTGAAGAAGTTTGCCACAACAAGATGAGCTCTATAGGAAATACTTAGACCTAGTCTCTATACTGACCATCACAAAGGACCACTAGCAAGCTAAACATCCAGACATTGAAAAACAAAGCTGAGCTTCAACAATGACATAAAGGATAAAACTAAGCAATGGACTTTCACAAAATAAGATGAATAAAACTCCACCACACTTAACAAATTCTCTCAAGATATGTTAATGGCCTGAATTCCCCAAAGACAAGGCACAGGCTGGCTGATTGGATAAAAAAGCATATAAGTAATTCATATGCTGTCTACAGGAAACACACCTAGCTTGGATGGACAAACCAAGACTCTCAGTGAAGGGATGGAAAACAATATTTTAGGCAAACGGAAATCAGAAGAAAGAAGAGGCTGCAATCTTATTTTCAGATATATATGGATGTAAAGCAACTAAAGTCACAAAAAATAAATATGACCTCATATTGGTCAAGGGAATAATACACCAAAGGACATTTTAATTCTAAATATTTGTGCACCCAACACAAATGCTCCCAGATTTATGAAATAGACCTTAATTGGTCCAAGCAGCATGATATCCTATAACAACAAAATGGTAGGGGACTTTAACAGTCCTCTTACAGAGCTTGAAAGATCCTCTAAAGAGAAACTAAACAAAGATATAAGGAACTTAAATGTGACACCTAGAACAACTGTGCTTAATAGACATATACAGAACTTTTGACATATACAGACATATACAGTCTTTTTTTCAGCCCATGGAACAATCTCTAAAATAGATGACATCTTAGGATACAAATCAAACATCAATACAATCAAATGAATTGAAATTATAACTTGTAACTACTCAAACCACAAGGCAATAAAGGTGGAACTCAACTCCAACAAAGTTTCCATCCCTGCACAAAGGCATGGAAACTAAACAACCTCATGCTGCGTGACAGTTGGGTTAAGGAAGAGACAAAACAGGAAATCATTAGCTTCCTTGAACATAACAACAGTGACAACACAAGGTACCAAACCTGAGGGACACTGAAAACTCAGTCCTAAAAGTGAAATTTATTGTATTAGATCACCACATTCATAAAACATAAAGAGAAAATATCAACAATCTAATGAATCATCTTAAAGAAATGGGAAGGAGGACAAATCCTATCGCAAACCTAGCAGAAGAAGCCATCTATGACAAACCCATAACTAACATCATACTGAATGGAATAAAACTGAAAGCTTTTCCACTTAGATTTGGAGCCAGACAAGAATGTCCACTATTGGGGGAAGGAAGATGGCCAACTAGAGGCAACTTTCACCAGAGGCTCCTGAACAGAAGGAGAGATTCTGGACAGATTTGGTCTCTGAAACTGAAGGAGGTGGGCTGAGATAGGAAGGAAAATAGACCAATACACAATATCTTGGCTTTGGCAACCTATGAGTCCAAGAAGGAGGCTCCTAGTGAACAAGTTCCAGGTACAAAGCCCATCACCATGAGGATGAGAGACCCCTCCCCAAGTGAGAGAGTTGCACAAGTATCTCTACAACCAAGCAGGGGACAAATGACCTCTCATTCTATGCCATGGGTAAGAGCCACTAACTACTGGGACTCCTCCTTCAAATAATTCCCCCTATCAGCCTAGGCATCATGTTGCCCAGAATAAAACCAAACAAATACTCTCCACAAAATTTGACTATCTACTCTTCCCCACTTGCATGATGGTTTGAACTTATACATGGTACAGAGCCCATAGTGTGTGGCCATTCCCTAGGACAGTGGTTCTCAAGCATCCTGATTCTGTGACCCTTTAATACAATTCCTCATGTTGTGGTGACTCCCAAACTATTTTCATTGCTACTTCATAACTGTAATTTTGTTGCTGTTATGAATCGTAATGTAAATATCTGATATGCAGGATGTATTTAGGTGACACCTATGAAAGGATTGTACAACCTCCAAGGAGGATGCAACCGAGAGGTTGAGAACCGCTGCCCTAGGAGGTCTGGGCATTGCATGGATAACAGCACAGAAACAGTGACTCAAGTGGAGGCATGGGGCTGTAGGAAAAGAGGTACATTTGGGAGAAAGAAATGGGCATGATGTTGCCCTGCAGGCTGCAGCACTGATCCCTATTCAGACTTTTAAGAGTGGAACCACTGACGCCAGTTAGGACAATCTGGGTAGAGGTGCTGACTCCCATTAGGACTTCCAAGGCAGAGCCACTGATGACCAGTTTGGTCTTTCACCATTGTGGGTGCCAATGCCTGGTTTGGATTTGCAAGGGCAGAACCACTGATTCCTGTTTTGGACATATACGAGATGACTGCTGATGCCCAGTTTGGACTTTCAAGGGCAGAGCCTCTGACATCTGGTTTAGACCTTAAAGTGTAAAGCTAATGACACCCATTTTGAGCTTTCAAGGACTGGGTGGAAATGCCAGATTCATACTTTCAAGGGTGGGTGAACTGATGCTCAGTTTGGACTTACAAGAGAGGAAGTGCTAATGCCTCTGTCCTGTTTATGACCTGTGATGATTCCTGAATTGCTTTGTGTATGCCAGTTGGAACTCTGTGGTTTTCTACTATTGGGTAATGAGAGAGCATTTGAACTCTCCCTATTGAGCAGTGATTGTACTGTCCAGGTCAATCTGTTTGGAACTCTACCCCTGGCTGTCTACCAAGGGTCCGTGTGAGAGGAGGTGGTTTGAAGTGGGAAAGGACTGAATCTCCTTCATCATCTGTAGCCGGTGAGGGCAAGGCAACATAGTTAGTTGTATCTCTGCCCATATGAAATTCCAGCTTAATATCTCAACTCCTTAGGATTGCATGGAGGTGGCTGAATTCAGGACAGAGCCAGCTTGTGCTGTCTTACTAAACAGGTCTTCAGAGTCTTCAGCTACAGCTCTGAAAGGGGCCTTTGTAAGGCTGTAGGGGAAAACGCACAGTCATAAGCTTTACCTCATTGATTAAGTGTGCATTAACTCTACTTCCTGGGGGCCCAAATCCAATCTTACCCTACCACTTTTTTATATTCCAATTGCAGAAAATACTCATGAGGCAGAACCTGCAGAAGAACTCTGGCAACACAAATAATCAGAATAGATCAACTCCCCTAAAGAATGACAAAGGAGATAAAACAGATGATGCCATTCATAGAAAAATGGCTGAAATGTCAGAAATAGAATTCAGAATTTGGATGGCAAAAAAAATTATTAAAATGGAGGAAAAAAATGGAAATAGAAATACAAAGAGTAGTTCAAAATTTTTTCAAAATGTCAATGAATTCAAAGACAAAATCACCAAGGATATGGACGTAATGAAAAGAGAAATAGAAGAGCTCAAGGAAATGAGAAAGTTATTAGAGGATTTCTATAATACAGTAGAATTCCTCTGACATAGAGTGGAGCAGAAAAAAGAAAGTATCTCTGAAGTTAAAGAGAAAGCTTTTGAATGCTCCCAAATGCTCAAAGATGCAGAGAAGTGGAAAGGAAAAATAAATCATTCTCTGAGAGTTGTGGGACCACTTCAAAAGATCAAACATTCATCACATAGGGATTCCTGAAGGAGAAGACAATGGTCCAAAAGGCACAAGATATAATGGAGGAGAATTATATTCCAAGATATAATGGAGGAGAATTATATTCCAAGATATAATGGAGGAGAATTTCCCAAGCATGGCAAGAGATACAGAAATTCAGATAGTAGACAGTTGCAGAACACCAGCAAGACTCAATCCAAATAAAAGATTTGCTAGACACATTGTAATTAACTTTGCCAAAGTTAATAATAAGAAGAAAATTCTGTAAGTAGCCAGACTTAAGAAAAGCACTACCTACAAAAGGAGAAATATTAGAATGGCAGCAGATCTCTCAATTGAAACATTTCAAACTTGAAGAGGATGGTCATTGACCTTCAATCTCCTAAAACAAAACAACTTTCAGCCCAGGATCCTGTATCCTGATAAACTGAGTTTCATTTGTGATAGAGAAATCAAATACCTTACTGACATACACATGTTGAGGAAATTTGACATAACTAAAACAGCTCTGCAGGATATTATCAGACACATTTTTCATAATGATCAGCACAATAGTCTGCCACCACAGTAAACTCACCCAGAAATTACTGAATAAAACCTAACTCCCACAAGAATAAAAGGATTAAAAATATCCTTTGGGCCTTTGAAAAACGTCACCTAAAACATTACCATGCCTATCAATACTCTCAATTAATGTGAATGTCTTGAATTTTTCTCTAAAGAGGCACAGGATGGCTGAGTGAATTAAAAAATTCAGGCCACACATCTTTTGCATAGAAAAGTCTCATCTTATCTTAATGGATAAAAAAAGACTCAGGGGAAAAGGATGGACATCTATAATACAGGCAAATAGCAATCAGAAAAAATCAGGGGTTGCAATTATATTTCCAGATAAAATAGGTTTTAACCCAACAAAGATAAGGAAAGGAAAGATAAACATGGACACTACATATTTCTCAAGGGAAACACTAAACATGAAGAGATTTCGATATTTAGCATTTATGTACCCTAACAGAATGCTCTTCAATTTATATATTTTAAAAAATGAACAGATATGAACAATTTGATATCTTCCAGCACTACAATTGTTCGAGACTTTTACACCCCTTTGGCCATTCTGGATGATACTGCTGGAAGAAAATAAACAAAGAAATAATGGACTTAAACTTTACTCTAGAATGAATGAACTTAACAGATATCTATAAAACATTTTATCCTAACAAAACTGAATACACATTCTTCTCATCAGTCCATGGATCATCCTTGAAAATAGATCATATATTAGGACACAAGTCTAACCTCAGGACATTTAAAGCAATGGGAATTATTCCTTGTATCTTTGTGGATCAACATGGAATAAATTTGAACTCAACTGCAACAGGAATCTTCATACTAAAATGATGCCGTGGAAACTAAACTTTATGCTTAATAATAGCTGAGTCAAAAATGAGATTGGGAAGGACATTATCAAACTGTTAGAACAAAATGACAATGAAGACACAAATTATGAAAACCTGTCAGATACTGCGAAGACAGTCCTAAGTCTTGGAAGCCTTCATCATGAAAAAAAAAGAGAGGAAGCCAACAACATAATGGGTCATCTCAATCAACTGAAAAAGGAAGCACATTCCAACCCCCAACCCAGTAGAAGTAAAGAAATAATCAAAATTAAAGCATAATTAAATGAAATTGAAAACAAAAGAATCATTCAGAAGACCAATGAAACAAAAAGCTGTTTAAAAAAAAAATTAACAAAATTGTTAAAACTTTGGCTAATCTAACCAGTAACAGAAAAGTAAAATTTCTAATAATGCCAATGAGAAATGATAAAGGAGAAATAACAATTGGCACCTCAGAAATTAAAAAAATTCTCAATGATTATTACAAAAAAATCTCTATTCTCTGAAATATGAAAATCTGGAGGAAATGGACTAATACCTGTAAGCATACCACTTTTCTAGATTCAGCCAGAAAGATTTATAAATTTTGAATACATGCATATCAAACACTGAAATAGCATCAACTATATGAAACCTCCCTAAAAAGAAAAGTCCAGGATCAGATGGCTTCACATTTGAATTGTATCAAACCTCTCAAAATGAAATGGTACCTATATTACATAACCTTTTCCAAAACATAGAAAAAGAAGGAATACTTCCAAGCACATTCTATGAAGCAAATATCACCCTGATCCTCAAACGAGGAAAAGACCCAACAAGAAAAGAAAATTATAGACCAATATCTCTAATGAATATAGATGCAAAAATATCCAATAATATTGTAGCAAACAGAAGTCAACAACATATCAAAAAAATTATAAACCATGATCAAGTTGGTTTTATCCCAGGGTTGCAAGGGTGGTTCACCATACATAAAACTATAAATACAATACATCACATAAATAAAATAAAAAACAAAGACAATATGATTCTCTCAATTGATGCAGAAAAAGCTTTTGATCATACTCAGCATCCTTTCATGTTCAGAACACTTAACATTGTTAAAATGTTTATACTACCAACACAATCTACAGATTTAATACAATCCCTATTAAAGCACTATTGTCAAACTTTAAAGAGCATGAAAAACTAGTACTTCATTTTGGAATCAGGAAACCTCAATTGGTCAACAAATTACTTAGAAATAAAAACACATCTGGAGGTATCACGTTACTAGACTTCACGAAAACAGTGAGGTAAATCTATATAAAAGAATAGAGAACCATGAGTTGAATCCAGCCACTTATAATTATTTGACCTTTCATGAGCCTATCAAAAACATTCATTGGGGAAAAGAATCCATATTTAACAAATGCTTCTAGGTGAACTGGCTGGTGACCTGTAGAAGACTGAATCTGGACTCTCCCCTTTAACTATTAACATAAATTTATTCTCACTGGATAAAAGATTTAAACTTAAGAAATGAAACTATAAAATACTAAGAGAGTGCATGGAAATGGCTGGAAGAAATTAGCCTGGGAAAATTTTTTAACAGAAGAACGCCCCTGGCAACTGAACAGTACAAAAAATATATTACTGGGATCTTATTGAACTAAAAACCTTCTGCACAGCCAAGAGCACAATTAGTGAAGCAAGAAGGAAGCCTTCAGAGAGGGACAAGATATTTGCAGGTTATTCTTCCAACAACGTTCTGGTAACTGAAATCCACAGAGAATTCAAATTAATCAATAATAAAAGAACAAATAAACTCGTTTCTTTTTGAGCAAGAGACTTGAACAGAAGCTTCTCTGAAGAAAACAGCTGCATGGCCTACAAACACATGAAAAAATGCTAATCATCTTTAATCATCAGAGAAATGCAAATAAAAACTTCTTTGAGATATCATCTAAATCCAGTAAGATTAGCCAACATCACAAAATCCCATAACTACAGATGTTGGCATGGATGTGGTGAGAAGGGAACACTTCTGCACTGCTGGTGGGAATGCAAGCTAATATGACCTTTTTGGATAGAAGATTGGAGAATACTCAAGGAACTAGAAGTAGACCTGTGGTTCAATCCTGCAATTCACCTACTAGGTATATACCTGGATGATCAAAACTCATTTTACAACAAAGACATTTGTACCAGAATGTTTATTATAGCCCAATCCTTTTTCTTTCTTTCTTTTTTTCTTTTTTTCATTGTTGAGGATTCATTGAGGGTACAAGAAACCAGGTTACACTGATTGCATTTGTTAGGTAAAGTCTCACTTACAATCATGTCTTGCCCCCAAAAGGTGTGTCACACACCAAACCCCACCCCCTCCCTTCTTCCCTCTCTCTGCTCTTCCTTTCCCTACCCATCCCTCCTTTTTTCTCTCTCTGCTCTCCACTTCCCCCACCCCCACCATGTCCTTAATTGTCCTCATATCAAAATTGAATACATAGGATTCATGCTTCTCCATTCTTGTGATGCTTTACTAAGGATAATGTGTTCTAATTCCATCTAGGTTAATACAAAGGATGTAAAGTCTCCATTTTTTTTTTAATGGCTGAATAGTATTCCATGGTGTACATATATGACAGCTTGTTAATCCATTACAGATTGGTGGATGTTTAGGCTGTTTCAACATTTTGGCAATTATATATTGAGGTGCAATAAACAGTTGAGTGCAAATGTCCATATGATGAAAGGATTTTTTTCCCTACTGGGTAGATGTCCAGTAATGGGATTGCAGGATCACATGGGAGATCTAGCTTGAGTGCTTTGAGATTTCTCCATACATCCTTCTAAAAAGGTTGTACTAGTTGGAGTCCCATCAGCAGTGTAAAAGTGTTCCCTTCTCTCCACATCACGCCAGCATCTGCAGTTTTGAGATTTTGTGATGTGGGCCACTCTCACTGGGGTTAGATGGTATCTCAGGGTGGTTTTGATTTGCATTTCTCTA
>CAUYPK010067018.1:0-23992 GCA_963574355.1 Loris lydekkerianus | reverse complement strand
TCTCCACACTTTTGCTCAAGCTCTCCCCAAGGCAGCTCAACTGAGCACCAATTCAAGAACACCAAAAAAGTTCACAGGTAAGGCCTTTCCAGTTTGCAGTCTCACTGCTGCTTGTACTCACAGTTGGTGGCGTGATTAGGTCGATCGAACACACGCAGCCACTTGCCAGTTTTTCACTGTTTTTGTCCTCCTCCTGGGGTCCAGAAGTCCCTTGCTGGCTCCCTGTATCCTCAAAGGGATGATCATAGGCAGATCCCACCGGCCAGAGATGTCTGGAGTCGTGTCTCCCCAAACTCGCCGTGCCCAGTTGCAGGGAAGCTGTTACTCAGCCGCCATCTTTAATCCAATCCTCTACAGAAGCCTTTTTTCTTTTTTAACTTTTGCTTTAGAGTATTCTCCTGTTTGCCAAACTTAAAAGTACTGGATGGGGGTGGCGCCTGTGGCTCAGTGAGTAGGGTGCTGGCCCCAGATACTGAGGGTGGTGGGTTCAAACCCGGCCCGGCCAAACTGCAACAAAAAATAGCCAGGTGTTGTGGTGGGCGCCTGTGGTCCCAGCTACTGGGGAGGCTGAGGCAAGAGAATCGCCTAAGCCCAGGAGCTGGAGGCTGCTGTGAGCTGTGATGCCATGGCACTCTACCGAGGGCAATAAAGTGAGACTCTGTCTCTACAAAAAAAAAAAAAAAGAAAAAGAAAGAAAGAAAAGAAAAAAGAAAAGAAAAGAAAAGTACTGGATGGGATCTTGAAGCTGCCAAAAGATTGTTCCTCACCAGAAACCAGTATTTTTTCAAAAATGTGTATTATATCCTAATGCAATCTGTAAAGAGCTTTCACCATTATTGCTAAACACTAATAAACACAGGAAATGTATAATTAAACATTGCAGTTTATTATGTATTTATATTTATATATTTCTTTCTGCCTTTCTAAATCAGGATAGGAGAGCATTTTTCGTAAAAGACCAGGTAGTAAATATTTCAGGCTTTGCGGGCTACATGGTCTCTGAAACCACTACTCAGCTCTGCCACTATAGAACAAAAACAGCCATAGATAAAATATAAGTATATAAACTTTATTTACAAAAACATGTGACAGGCTATAGTTTGCTGGCCCCTGCTCTAAATTTTTTTGAAATTTTTCCATTTTTTAAAAAATTTCAGATTAATTTCAGGGAACAAATAATTAGGTTACAATGTTTGCATTTGTTAGGTAAGGTCCCTGTTGTAGTTGTGTCCCCACCCCGGAGGTGTGCCATGTACCCTGAAGTTGGGCTCATTAAGTGGGAGGACACCCATCTCCCTATCCCCCCTTCTTCCCCTCCTCCCCCTCCCTCCATCCCTTCTCCCCAGCTTAAATTGAATTTAGTTTTTCTCATGTGTGGGCCTGTATTAGATCATCTACTGGTTTCATGTTAGTATTGAGTACATTGGATACTTCCTTTTCTGTTCTTGTGATACTTCACTGAGAAGAAGGTGCTTCAACTCCATCCAGGTTAATATAAAAGATGTGAAGTCTCCTTCTTTTTTATGGCTGAATAGTATTCCAGGGTATACACATACCATAGCTTGTTAATCCTTTCCTGGGTTGATGAACACTTGGGTTGTTCCTCTATTTTTGCAATTGTAAATTGCACTCCAAATAACAATCTAGTGCAAATGTCCTTATGAGAAAAGATTTTTTGTCTTGGGTAGATGCCTAGTAGTGGGATTGCAGGATCAACTTTGGAAAGAAGTCTGGATAATCCTCAAAGAACTCAAAATAGACTTTCCCAGCTCTGAATTTTAAGGTCGCGTGGTTGAGTGCATTACTCTACCAATATCCACAGGCCCTGCTTGGAAGAGGCGTGTGTTTCTCCAACTCTCTGAAGTTAGACAGGTCAAGCACCGTCTATGACCTGCAAGTAAATGTGACACAGGTCACTTGCAGGCAGAGACTGTGAGGACCAGCTTGTGCTCTGCCACACTTTCTATCCTTGTGCCATTCCAGCGGGCAGATCTCCACACTGAGGCCACTCTGACAGCCTGAAAGCCCTGGTCCTGCAGTAGACGTGATGTGCAGCAAAGCCACATCATCCTACAGAAGGTGTTGACCTGTGTCATCAGCCCCCAAGATTCCTCCTTGTGTTGCACCCTCACCTTGCTTCTCCCAACTAACATACCTTAAATGTAAGCACCCTGACATAACTTATCCAGTGACATATTTTTTCCCCCAAATAGCATAGCAGGTACTCAAAATGTTGAATGAACGGGTAAATGGCTGTCGTAAGAAACCACTAACAAGTAGTGGAATTACCACATAGGATGCAATTGCAAAAGTCTGCGCAAAATATGTTAAAAATTTTAATGAGGGAAACAGTGTTGGAAATATAAAGAAATTATAAGGGTATGAGAAATTGGGGAGTTATCATGGCCATCAGACCATTTGATTGTTCAAGCTAGTTTGGTTAGGTTTCCTGTTACTTGTAGGCAAAAACATTCTGATGAGAATATCACAGGTTTCGTATATGGGCTGCTATACTTCCCTTTAAGGAGGAACGTCCAGGCTTACTGGGAAGGGTCTCAAGATATACATAAAACTATTTCAAAGAGATAGCCTATGTTGAGGTTGCAGTGGGATGCTCTGATCTCAAGAGATATGGTTACATGGGGAGTGTGGCCAAAGTTGGAGATACCTGTCTACTCCAGAGGGAACTGATTAGCAGGAGGCTATTAACCGAACGACGTGAAACCTAACTCGGTCTGAGTCTGTCCACCCCTGTAGCAGTGGCAGCTCTCGGTCGTCTATGGTGAGCCACATGGCGTGTCCAGTAAAGGTGTTGCTGTAATTTCAAGTATATCTGCTCACTTGACCTTTGTAACACTCCTTGCATCTTCTATAATGCCCAAAGATCTGAGCCGTTCCCTCCCTGGCCTTAGCACATGGGATGACACACTTTATTGGAGAATACACACAGGTTTTTGTTAGCAATAAGGCTGTATTTGTAGGAATTTTGCATGTAGGCACCAGAGATGGCTGACTTCTAGGTACTTTCTATTTAACTCAATAGAACTATATGGAGCTCCCAACCTAAAACTTATAGTTACATCCAGCCTTCTGAAGTACATTGCTGTATTTGTAGGAGTTTTGCATGTAGGCACCAGAGATGGCTGACTTCTAGGTACTTTCTATTTAACTCAATAGAACTATACGGAGCTCCCAACCTAAAACTTATAGTTACATCCAGCCTTCTGAAGTACATTCTATACAATATGCTGGAGGTAATGGCGTGAAAAGCACTTGCTGGTGTCACTTAGCATCTCACGTCTCATTTTATCTCTCAAGTTTTAGGGGCACACATGTGCAGTTTGGGTGGCTCAGTTCAAAACAGTTTGGGGGTTTAAATTGGGTAGGTGCTACCATTTTCAGAGAGAGGAGCATGGTGCAGATAACTCTTTTGTTAGAAAATAATTTCATTGACATCAAGTAATTCAGTACATGAAGAAAATGTATCTATCGACTAGCCCAGCTCCTCCCCAGCCCGAGTGAATGCTTGCATGTGAGCTCTACAACATCCAGCAGTGGATTTTCCAGTTCCCACTGGAATAGGTCAAGGTATTAGAAACATCTGAGAAAACTATTTTTAATCCATCATAGTGTATAGGAAGCTCTTCCTTATATTGAGCTGACATCTGCCATCTGCAACTTTCAACTCACTGTTTAAAGCCCTCAAATTATTATCATTGATTCCATCCTGAAGGGAATTTTTCTCAGATTCCAGGTTCTTGAAAATGCACTTATATTTTATCATATATTACAGGGGAAATTAAATGGTTAAGCTAAGATTCTAAGGAATGAGGAGGATGGAAGAAGGTGCCTACATGCAAAATTCCTACAAATACAGCCTTATTGCTAACAAAAACCTGTGTGTATTCTCCAATAAAGTGTGTCATCCCATGTGCTAAGGCCAGGGAGAGAACGGCTCAGATCTTTGGGCGTTATAGAAGATGCAAAGAGCTAGCTAGAAAGAAATGAAGCAAGAAAAGAAATTCATTTTTTTCAAGTCCTTTATACATGCTCAGTGGAAGATGTTATGAGTCATCTGGACCAAATTTAATAATTAAGTTAGCAACCTTATTTTTCTATCCCCCTTAACAGCTATCTACTTTTAATTTTTATTTCCTTCTAGAATAGAACAATTATAACTGTTTGTCATTATACTACTAAACCAGATACCCATAAATTGTATACTAATTGATGCCCATCTTTTTAAAGCCTGAGTGTGATTATGAAATAAAATTTCTAATTTGTTGAGAGCTTTGGAACAGGTGTGTCAATATTGGAATCATTCAGGTATATAATTGTTTATCTGTTTTTTGTTCCTGTTCAAGAGTATTCTTTGAGTTCTGTTTCACATTTCTAAATGGTCGCTCCAAAGCCTATTTATTACACTACTTCGTAAAAATCATTGTGAAATCTGTTGTTTAAAATCCGTATTTTCTCTAAACTTCCAGTGTCCTCGAGCTGTACATATTTTATGGCACTTTTTACTTTACAGTTTATATTCTAGTTACTTTTACCAATGTCCACTAAAGCGCAAGTTGCTTCTTTCTACCTCTCGAAGGACCAAGTGTTGTTTAACGAGCATTGAGAGCGTATCCCCTTGAGTTTAGATTTCTAATGCTGGGGGGAAAAGTGATTTTTAAAATTTATATCTCATGAGTCTAAAAAAGTTAAAAATTATAGGGGTGAAAATTTTTGTGAAAACTAAAATCTCAGAGTCATTACCTCTCTGTGGGGTAGACATCGGCCTCGGGTGCCTGTGGCCTCATTCTCTCCCTCTGTATTGTGACCCAAATGGGCGAATCGTCAACGGTTCTTTCTTTTCCTCCTCCCTCTGTCCAAGGAGATCAGTCTCGCCAGCCTGGCAGCTGCACTTGGACATGCTGAATTTCCCATGGGTGGCGCCTTCAAGGGGCCCCTGATTTTAGCTTTTCCTAATTCTCTTCCTTACGCACGTGAAAAGTGGTAAGGTCAGCAACTCTCTCCAGCACACTCACGTTCTCTCTCTCTCTCACACACACACAATGTCTCTCCCACTCTCCTCAACAGCAGCAGAGTCTACCCTGATCTTGGAAGGTCTGCAGCAGGTGGTCTAGACCAACTCAGCTCTAGACACCTTGGGAGCATGAACTTCTTCTGCTTGCTCGTCTCCGTGTTTTCCTGAACTTGCGGCTACAGCTTTCTGTTTTATAGGAGTGACCCTTTCTAAATGTCAGGTCTGGACTCGGCAGGGTGACAGCCATCCATCTGTCTAGCTCAGGCATGGGTTCCATTAAATCCCAGTGCAATTTACCAGACTGTCAATTATTTTAGGAGCAGACTTAATTTGTAATAAAAATGTCATGTTGTTTAAGTGGTCATTGTCATCTTCATTTATCTCTTTCTAGAAAATACGAGAGGTATTTTTCAGAGGATTTTGGTGTTCCTGAGAACTATGGCCAGAATATCATTTTAATAGGCTGCTGATCTCCCCCGTTTTCAATGGTACATGTGCTAGCATACAAAATACAAACATGCTGATTGTTTTATCTTAAACAGTAAACTGAATTTAAACTACGACAAAACCTACTATAAATAACTAATTCCTGTAAACCTACTCACACAGATTCTCAATTTGTTGCCAATATAACAGTCACAGTTAGGTGAAAGATATTTCCTGCGTACATCACATTCCACAAAAAGCTAACAACATAGCAAACCCTCTTCCCTAGATGAAGAATTGAAATAGGAAACTCATATGAATGGATATCTATTCTCACACAAACTTATGAAATTCCAGCAAATAGTTGAACATATGAGGAATTACGGTCTCTCTCTTTTTGGCTTTCTAAAATGAAAATAAAGACAAGGCGATTGCTCCTTGGGTACAGAGCCAGAGGCACCTTTCACATGGATTTATATTAAGTATCCACAGGGCATGGTGCCCACTACATTTTAGAAGTAGAACTCATTTTGATGAAAAATTATTGTAAAATGTTAATTTACTTCCTTTCTGCAACCATCTACCTGTTCAATGACTAGATATATTTTCCCTGCTTTAAAACTCATTATCTATCCAGAACACATTTTTTAAAAAGCTTTGTGTCTTTTTTGTCAGTAAATTGCCATAGATAAACAGAAAATGGCCTGCTGGTAAGGGAACATACATTTTTAAAGAGAAAATTCCATTATGCATTTCTGTTCTAATATTCTAAGCTTTGGGGGATGATATATGCACATCCCCGCCACTGCTCTCCCCAACTCAAAAGAGACCAGGTCAGTTAGCACTGAGTTAAAAGCTGTGGTGGGAAGTGAGTTACTAGGTAGGAATCAGACACTGGATAATACTTCTGGAGCAACTAATATTTATTTGGCAGATGTGATGCTCAAGACCTTTCGTTGTCATTTTTAGATGTTAGGGTATCACATCCATAATTTAAATTCTACCTTTTTAAAAAAATATGAACTCTTGCAGTAAACAAAGTTGTAAAGATCCTCATATGGTCTACCAAGTTTTCTCTTGGGATTCTTTCTGTATTTTGGCACTCAAATTCATCTGGGAGCAAATATTCTTGCCCCTTGAGTTTTGGCTGGGGCAGAGGAAAGAGGAAAAAGGTAAGAGGAGAAAGGTCTAGTATTATGCACAAGTGGGCATAGATTATACATCAGCTGGGTTGAGCCATGGTACTCAAATATTTAATAAAACATTATCCTGAAATTTTCTATGATGAAACTTTTTTTGATGAAAGTAACACTTAAATTGGTGAACTTTGACAAAAACAGATTGTTCTGCTTAATGTGAGTAAGCCTTAAGTAATCAGCTGAAGATTTGAACAGAGCAAGACCACACCCCACCAGGAAGAAGGAATTCACTACAGGCAGCCTTCAGACTGAAATTACAACTTTGGGTCTTTCTGGGGGTCTCCAGTTGACTAACCTACCCTGTAGATTTGGGACTTGCCAGCATCCATAACGTGAGCCAATGCCTTAGAAATCAATCTCTCTCTCTCTCTCTCTCTCTCTCTCTCTCTCTCTCTCTCTCTCCTTCTCCCTCCCATGTGTATGTTTTCTCTTCATTCCCTTTCTCTGGAGAAAACTGTCTAATATATCATGGCTCCAGTCCAAGACGCGCGTCTTCTTCCTCCCATTTTCTCTGAGCCCCCTACCCTCCAACCCAGGAGAGTGGTCTCGTTGTTTTCGCTCTAATTTCCATGTAGTTGGAAACGCCTCTTCGGCATCCTTGCTCTTTCCTCCTCTGTGGTTTACTTATATTCCATGTCTGAGCCCACTGACATTTGACTTTTGATACTTGAAAGGAAGATTTTGGAATTCAGAAAAACCTTTTTTCTCTGAAGTGCCTTGTCCTTACCATTGAAAGTCTAGCTTTCCACTCTTTTTTGCAACATACTTTAAAAGTCTATTTTGAACATCAAAGATGAACAATGCTATTTTCTCCTTGGTTTTGACCCACCCCACCCTAAAGGAATGGATACTTCAGTGTCTACACTCAGGGAGCAAAGGCAGAAAGAATTATGAAAACAAACTTTTAAAAAGTCTATCAGATGGTATTTGTATTCTAAGGATGCTCTCCATCCTAGAACTTACTCTGCAGGAGAGTGGCATAAAATGTGATTCTCAGCCCCAACTTCATATTGGAATCATCCAGAGAGCTTTTAAAACCATCAATGCCTTAGACTCAACCCCCAGAGGTTCTGATTTAATTGGTCTGAGGTGACCTTCAAGTATCACTGTTTTTGTTAAGCTCTTCAGGATGAGTCTAATGGGCAACCAGGTGCAATAAAAAGCCCCAGGGCAGATCTCCAGTGCCCGGCTGTGCATGAAGTTTCGGGAAGACTCGGGGGGATTCCCATCACCTAACCATACTCCGCCTGCTCATGTCAGCATGAAAGTTGGGTTTCCAGGTGGTCCAGTGAACTTTCTAACATGGACATGCTGTAAATTAGTCATTGTGAGAACCAAAAGTGTGACTTTATTCAGTGATTGACTTATTCATAAAAGAATTAGTCTTATCACAGTACAAACAAGGTTTCTACTTTGCTTTAAAAGTGATATGTGGTGACCACAAGAACCCAGTGGTCCCTCCAATGTGACGGCCTTCCCCTTGCAGACAGCTGGACTACTGGTGTTGAGGCACCAATTTAGAACCACCATGTGCAGCCCCCCACCCTTAGTTGCTCAGCTCTGCTCAGTGATATCAACCCCAAGTATTTTATATGTGGAAAGTGTGTGTCTGTAAAATGCGTGGAGAAGCTGGCCAGCTCTCACTAGTATAGCATTTTGCAAAATGTGAGCTATGTACAAGGAATCTCAAGTAGTGCATTAAATAAATCACCTGGGAAGAAGCTTTCCCCTTTTTAATTGTTTTTTTCTTTTGGTTAGTCAAGAATAAAGTCTCAGTTTATGCTGGTATAGCTTTAAGTAAATTTCAGGTTCAAAGGCTCAAGAAGGCAATTGTGTTTAGTATTAATATTTAATAACAATATCTTATTTCTACTCTAAGACATGAAATATATCTTAAAAGGCTAAATATATCATAAAAGATAGGATATACAAAGGCAAAAACCTCCATCAGCAAAAAGGTTATGACTCACTGAAGGCCCAGATGATCCTTAGAACTTACCAATAAAGTACTTTACTGTTGAAGTATGTACATTGCTTTTTAAAAATATAATGCTATTGCACCTTATAAATAGACCACAGTGCCATTTAAACATAACTTATATGTACTAGGAAACTAAAAAAAAAAAAAATTGTGTGACTCATTTCATGATGACATTTGCTTCAGTGTTGTGGTCTGGAGCTGAACCCCCAATATCTCTGAAGTATGCTTATAAAAGTAAAGAAGAAGATGCAATATGCGAGCAGTAACAAAAAGAGCTGGAATGACTATACTAAGAATCATAAAAATAAACACAATTTTAAGACAAAAATTGCTACTAGAGAAAAGGATGACAATTCATAATTATAAGAGTGCAGTGCATCAGGACCTATATTAATATCAAAGGAGATTTTTTAAAGGAGTTACGTGTACTTTTGTACATATGTGTAACATTTATTTTTGAAAGAATTCTGTTATTGTCACTCAAATCATTTAGAGTGAATGGGATGATAGTTGGGTTCTGGAATTTGGTATCAGTCATTTACTGGCGTAAGCTCCAGTGTCTGGGAACAATCTCTGATTTGCACACAGCCCAGGACACCCAAAGAAGACAATAAGAATGAAGTTTGCACTGAGGGCTACGAGAAAATACACTGGAGAAACCCCTGCAGGGCCCTGAAAAGATAACCCCTGTGAATGAGAAAAGAGCCCGCGTGGCAGGCCAGCTTCATCAGAGTTGCCCGTGCTGGAGAAGGCCGCCAGGTGGCTGGGGGGGGAGGGCTGGAGGTGAGCCCCTTGTCTGCGAGAACTCTAAATGCCTCTGCCAGGAGACTTTGCTCCTCTTCCCGGAAAGAAGGTAAAGACCAAAGTATTTCCTATCCATCTGGAGAGAAGAGGTAAAGTAGGCTCAGAGGCAGGGTGGGAACATTGGGGACAGAGCAGAGTCCTCAGGGGACCTCAGAGGTTACGCAGGGACTGGGGCCATGTCGAGAGGGGTAAGGGCAGCCTGACCACGGACAGGCTGGAGCTGGCCCTGAGCAACTCACAGTGAGAGGAGGGTGCTGGGGAAGGGGGAGCAATGCTCTGGAAGCCATTCAGCTTACGTCTGAAATGAGTCTCCTTGGAAAACAAGAAAAACACATCCAACAAGCCTTCAGAAATGTCAGGGAAGGTCTGCAAAATTATACAAAGCTCAAGAAAGGCCATTTTTTATTGAGAGCTTCTATTAATCTGCCGTCCTTGGGGGTAGAGTGTAAGATGAACATGTGAATAAGATTTGGAAGAACTATTGCTGTGGAGTTCTGTATTGTGTATACTGTGTAGAAAGATCTTGTATGATTGTGTGAGATCCTCACAGCTTGTCCGTAAAGCTGAGACTCAGAGAGACTCCCCTGAGCTCCACCAGCTGGTGAGCATTGGAGCTGGCTCCAGCCCAGGGCTGTGACCACACAGTAATGTTGCTACCTCACCTCCACTCTTCACGGTGATCAGTGGGGATTCACCGTGTCCCTGTGAATAGACATCCTCCAGGACTCAAACTGAATTTTCATCCATCAGGGTACACACAATCCATCCAGATGGTAACTGGCCCCATGTTGCCAAAACATCAAGATGGATACTCAAACTGGTCTCTTTCACTGTACGTGGGGCTTTAGACCTGAAACTCATCACCATCACCCCTTGGATGTGTAAAGCCCTGCCATTTCCTACTAGTGTTATCTCAATAGATGGCTTTTAAGCCTACAAAGGTGCAAACCCGGGGAGAGATGCATTACTCACCACGGTGATGAGAAGGGGGTGAGAGAGAAGGGACAGTGGTGTGGGTCGTGAGAGAGAAGGGACAGTGGTGTGGGTCATGTTGACTCCAGATGGACCATGTTACTCTCTGACCCAGAGAACTGAACAAAAATCATAACTATGTTCTGTTTCAAAAGCTCTAAACATCAGCATCTCTGCTATGCTTAGTGCAGATCATTCAAGCAGGATACGACAGCACGTGCCTGAACTAGTCAGCAGAACAGGTGATTTTTTCTTCTTTCTTTTCAAGAGAGAAAGGATTCAGGAGAACCACGTTTGTTGGCAGCACATGGGTATAACCCTTCATAGATTTATTCCATTTTGCTAAATGAGTAAATGAATCAGATATTCATTCATTCTTTCTTTCTTTTTACTGCAGGTTTTAGATTGGAGAACAAGTAAAGAATGGTGATTTGGGGAAGCAATTTGTATATAATTATAGTTGCTGATAGCCAGAACATCTTTCTCTACTAAAATGCCATTTTAAAAGCTTTTGTGGCATTATGCCAAGTTATCTCAAAAGATTAAGTGCATCACTTTCAGTGACACTCCTAAATGTAAAAGTTGTTGTTCCAGGAAAAGGACAAAAGAGACACATATTTTACATTTTTAAAGTGAGCTACGGCAGCAAAATTAATTTCATCACCACCATTGTTCCATCATCATAATCATCATCAAGGATTATCTAGGCACAGATAGCAGAAGGGAAGAAAATGGATTTACCAGAAGAGCAGAGTACCAAAGAAACACTTTTAGTAAAGAAAATACTAAAGTACACATACTTTATTTATGCTGTCATTAATGTTTCAAGAAATTAAACATTGTGGCTAAGTAAATCTGTGATAGAGGTGTGTCCGTACCCTGAGGCAGACATGCACTACTTCATTTCAAGCCATGGAAATCTAGCCGCTGTGCTGCCCAAGGTCACCTGTTACAAAGATCGTGGCCCAAATGTGGGGCACCTGATGGTAATCTGCACAAACTCTGCTCTTCCAAGCTTCCAACTTTCATTTTTCCCTTCCATCCTATCTTCCACTGGGAAACACGTTATATGATTCTCTTGCATTGAAGCAATTACCACATTAGATCATTAAAAGTACCACAGATGAGTAAATAAACACTCCTGTTATCTAGTGAAAGATATTTACCCAGCTGAGCCCAAACCGGTATTCCACATTGTGGACCCATCATATTTGTTTCATAATTCAAACTTTCTTGACAGAATTTTGCACCTTGATAACTACATAGAAATACCTAGCTGCTTATGATCAGATTCCTTATTATTGCATAATAAAGGGAGTAGTCCTGAATTTATTGCATTTTTCTTTAGGTAAATCACAGTTTTTACTATTTGGTTAACCATTCAGTTCAGCTGAGATAACTCTATCAACATTGGGAGCAGTGAGTTGATCTATACTCTGGCACAACCCCTTAATCTGGGGAGCTACCTCAGATTATTTTCTTGTCATTACAATTATGTCATTATAATTTGTCCCTATCCTAAATTTAACTCTGGACCACATTTGTTGACAGAATAATCATATTATTCAAATCACACATATAAAAAAGAATTTCCATGTTAACAGTGTCTGTGCATTTGTCAAATTGTAATGAGAAATACTTTGCTAGCTTTATTTTGACTTGATTTTCCATATCACTTGTCAGCTTCTGAATACATCAGCCTATGATGTCTTTTTTTTAGATTTTTAAATTTCAGATTAACATGAGGGTATATACGATTAGGCGACACAGCTTGCTTTTGTAAGGTTAAAGCCCGAGTTGTAGCTGTGTCCTTCACCCAGCACATGTGCCGTATACCGGGGTCTTGTGCCTGTTGGGTGGGAGCTTAACAGCCCCTCCCCCTTTCTCCCTACTTGAATTTAATGGAGTTTTTTTCTTATGTGAGCATGTAGTTGTTAATCTACTAGTTTCAATTTAGTACTGAACACATGCGATGCTTGTTTTCCATTCTTGTGATACTTTGCTTAGAAAAAAGTTCTCCAAATCCATCCAGGTTGTTACAAAAGATACACAATCCCTGTCTTTTAAAATGGCTGAATAGCATCCTGGGTATACCCAGGCTACAGTTTATTAATTCACCTCTTAAAGGACACTTGGGTTGCTTCCACATCTTCGCAATTATGAATTGTGCTGCTATGAACATGTCCCTATGGTAAAATGTCCTTTTTACTTTGGGGTAGATACCTAGTAATGGGATTCCAGGATCAAATGGTAGGTCTTGGAGGAATCTCTATATTTCGTATCATTGTAAACTATTTAGGCTAACTTCCTTGCCAGAAAATCTCTCAACATTTCCAGTCAAAACCTTTTAATATATTCTTTTGCCTAAGCCTCAGCAAGCGTGTGTGTTGTCACAGTCTACGTGACCATTAGCCACTAACGTTTGTATTCGAAATACTGAGCAGCTACTCTGTCATTTTCAGCTTTTTATTGCGATATTTTTTGCTCCAATGCTCCTTTTATATTTAAACATCTCTATATGAATGAAGATCTGGCTTCTGCTTGGATAATTTATTACTTTATTAGGCAGTGTAGCGCCACAATCATCACACCCAGGTTTTAGCACGTCTCCACTAACAGCGGCCACAGAACTAAACTTCCTACAGAGAGGATCAGATTTCCAGCTAAAACCAGCACCAATTCTTTTCGTTTTCCTCTCTTAGGAATCACTTATATTTTATTGCAATGTTTAGAAAAAGTGTCTTTCTCTTGATAAAAAAATATCTAGAGAACCAGGCTTAGACAAATACTATCTGTAAATTAGGATTAACTGTAAATAACATGAATTTTACGTCTGAAAATTAAAAAATGTTTGATTAAAATGTAAAATAACTAAAAAATAGCAAGTTACAAATATTTAAAGCTTGCCTAGTCTCAGATTTTAATATACTTTTGGATTACAGCTGGCAAAGTAAAATATTACATATGACCCCTATGCTGTTGAACTGTACAGAAATCACCACCCCAGGGCAAGTTCAACAGCATCTGTCATGTTAGACATGAAGAATCATTAATCCTGAGCTGGAATACCACGGTGTGCCAACCTCTGTAATGACTGCTAAATTCTTACCACCACTCTTTTTTTTTTATACATTTTCATTATATATAATTATATTTTTTTAATTTGTAATTAATATGAAGGTACATACAGCTAGGTTAGGTTTGCATTTGTAAGGTGAAGTCCGTGTTGTGTTGTGTCCTTCACCAGGGAAGTGTGCCCCACACCGTCTTCCTGCTACGGAGGAACCTGCCAACCTCCCCCCCTCCTCCCCTTTTCTTGGATTTAATTAACGTTTTCTCCCGTGTGAACATGTTGTTGTTAATCTACAAGTTTCAAATTAGCATTGAGCACATGTGATGTTGTTTTTCAATTATTGTTAAACTTAAGAGCCTGTTCTCTGAATCCATCCAAGTTGTAACAAAGGATACAAAATCTCTATTTTTTGGAATGGCAGAATAGTATTCCATGGTGTACATGTGCCGTCATTTATCAATCCATTCATGGGTTGGGTTTTTCTTACTACTTTCCAATTCTTTGCAATTGTGGATTGAGCTGCTAAAAGCATTCGAGTGCAAATGTCCCTATGGTAAAATGTCTCTTTTTCTTTGGGGTACATACTTAGTAATGGGATTGTAGGAACAAATGGAAGGTCTACTTTTAGTTCTTTGAGGACTCTACTGTCCATAAAGGTTGTGCTAGTCTCCAGCCCACCGACAGTGCAGGAGTGCTCCCTCCTCTGCATTCATGCTGACATCTGTTGCTTTGGGACATTGTGATGTGTGCCATTCTCACTGTGGTGCTGGGCGAACTGATTAGCCACTTACAAAAATTAATTCATAATGGATGAAAAATTTAAACCTAAGACACAAAACTATAATGACTCTAGAAGAAAGTGTGGGAAAAACTCTTAACAATATTAGGCTTAGGAAAACTTTTACGAACAAGACCCCAAAGGCAATCACAGCAACAACAAAAATAAATAAATAACATCTGTTCAAGTTAAAAAGTTTCTGTACAACTGAGGCCACATCAACAAGGCAAAGAGACAACCTTCAGAGTGAAAAAAGACATGTGTGTGCTGCAAAGGGCTGACAAAGGGCTAATAACCAAATCTACAAAGAACTCAAGCCAATCACAAAAAATAGCAAACTATCCCACAAAAATCTGGGCAAGAGACAAGAATAGAATCTTTTCTTGAGGACAGATGATTAGCCAGAAAACTCATGAAAAAATCTCATCATCCCTAATTATTAGAGGAATCAAATACCACTTTGAGATATCAGTCCTACTTTCTATACTTATTTTCAATTATTAATATTTTGTTACAAACCAATAATTAACAATTTGCACACTAGCACTAAATGCAAAACCCCCTTGATATGTAATCATTCTATCATTTTAAATGTAACACATCACGTGTGTTAGTCGAGGTTCTCCACAGAAGCAGAATCAATAGAATCTATCTATCTATCTATCTATCTATCTATCTATCTATCTATCTATCTATCTATTGAGAAAGATTTGAGAGAAAGATTTATATAAAGGAATTGGCTCACGCATTCATTGTAGGATCTGACAAATCTGAAATCTGCAAGGAAAGCTGAAAGCCAGGTCTTTGAGGTGAGAATTGGTGTTGCACTCTTGAGTCCAAAGGCTGGAAACTCAGGCATAATTTCTGTGCTGTAGTTTGGAGGTAGAGTTCTTCCATGACTGGGAAAGCCCCCTCTTTGCCCTTAAGGCCTTACACTGATTGAATGAGACACACTGTGAGGGATAATCTTTACTTACAGTCATTTGATCTCAGATGTTAATCACATCTAAAATTATGGAGAAATATCTAGTTAATTAATATGGGACCAAACAACTGGTCACCATACTCTAGCTAAGTTTACGCATAAAATTAATCATCACACTGAGTCAAAGAAGGGTTTGGAAACAAGCATGTGGAAGATTATTTGTAATAGTTGATGTTGGGGTGAGACTGTCTGTGATGGAACCTGTGTTCTGCTGCTTAGCAGGGGTGTGATCTTGGGCCAGTGTCCTCATCAATAATTGTATCTTCTCACCAAGAATTTGGATGACTAAATGGGAAAATCATAGAGCACCGAGATCAGTGTCTACCGCAGGGTAAGTGCTGTGTAAGAATAAATGTTATGTCATCATTCATCCAGGCTCAGTCAGTGGCTGCAACAAAACTCAAACAATGACAGAGAATTTGTAATAAGTTAGAAGACAGCCAGATACATAGATGCTAAAACCAAAAGCCCAACATTTTAATTATATTTATTAAAGTGTTTTTTTTTTTTAACCTTGTGGATGTGATTTTTTTTAATTGTTGCATCATGACTTTTATTTTCAATTAAAAAATGGGACAAAAATGTATTTTTGGAATGCGTTGTCTACAATAGAGAGATAAAACGTGCCAGGTCTTTTTTTTTTTTTTTTAATCATAGCTGTGAACATTAGTGAACTCTGGTCACAACATTGCGCTCCACTCCAGTGACTGAACAAGACTCTGCCTCAAGAAAAGGGAAGAGAAGGGGTGGGGTGAGAACGGGAAAGGAAAAGAAAACCAGGACATACTCTTTGATATAAATAATAAATTAGGTTTTGAATAATGACAATAGTTGGACAAATCTAATTCATACGAGGGTTTTTGAGAAAACACAGAATGAAGATAATAATGAAGATAAAAGGTAAATTGTAGCAAAAAGACAGATATTTGTAGCATGAAAGCCCATGTATTTAACAGAAAAAAAATATTAGTAAAGTGTTTTAAAGTGAATAATTATCTAGGTCATGAGCAAATGAGAAATATTTCTTAAAAATCACATTCCCCCCTCGTATGAATTAGATTTCCCTTTTCTTGAGGCAGAGTCTTGTTCAGTCCCTGGGCTGGAGCGCAATGTTGTGACCAGAGTTCACTGTAGCCTTGAACTCCTGAGCTCTACAAATCCTCTCACCTCAGCCTCTGGCAGACTTTTCATCCAGCTCTTAACAAAGGCCCTAATCTTACCTCACAATTTTTCCATAGTAAAACTAAGAAAATTTTACTACAAAATGTTTTTTAAAAAGAAAAGCTAATTTCACCAGCCCCCTTTCCCACCCTTCGTGGGAGAGAATAGCATTATCTCTGCGATCATGAAGGACTCCTTCAGAGGGGAGAGGAAAGGCTCATAGAGATCTCTGGGAGAGTCCCCTGGATTTCAAATGGGAAGGTAAGTGCAGGTTTCATGAGATGTGGGAGCTCATGTTCTATTCTCTAGCATAAACCGTGGAGGGTAGCACGTCTGCAGGAGGCACGGTGCCAAGATGAACTGGGGAAGGCTAGACTGAAGACAGCAGAGCTTCCTCCAAACCCTGGCACAGAGTCTGCTGTCAAACCTTGGCAGAGATGCAGAGGAGCAGATTGCCTCCAAGGCGACATGCAAGTGTAACAGTGCTCACGCCAGGGAAAGAGGCACGGGGCTCAGGCCAGATTTTCTGGACAACATTAGATTCCCAGGACCTTTACACAACTCCGGCAAAGGAGAAAGAGGCCGAATGATGGATAATATTGAGTTTCCCACCATTTTGACAAATAGGAGCTCAGAGCAGAAATATGACTTAGAGAAATAAAGAGCTATCGAATCTGCAAATAACACTCACCACACGTCCACATGTCTAAAGAATAATAGTTTCCACACTCGGGAGATTTAGAAAAGGCTTTTGGTGTTATTGGCTTTATGACAAGCAATTTCAACACATTCAACTTCTAGACAAATCGGCACGGTGTTCATTCATTTTTTTTCATTTATTCACCAAAAGTTTATTGAGTTCCTTCTATGTACTAGTAGCTGTTTTAGGGGCTATGGGTGCAGCAAGGAACAGAAGAAACAATAGCTAATGCCCTCATGGAACTGTCATAGTGGAGAAAGAGAGAGTCAAGAAACTTAGCAAGCATCACCCGTAGCAGGTTAGAGAGCAATAAATCCTAAGGGGGAAAAAAAATAAACACCAGGCTCAGCATCTGTAGCTCAAGCAGCTAAGGCACCAGCCACATACACCAGAACCGGGCGGTTCGAATCCAGCTGGGGCCTGCCAAACAACAATGATAACTACAACCAGAAACATCCCGGCGTTGTGGTGGGCGCCTGTAGTCCCAGCTACTTGGGAGGCTGAGACAAGAAAATCACTTAAGCCCAGAAGTTAGAGATTGTTGTGAGCTGTGATGCCAAAGCACTCTACCCAGAGTGACAGCTTGAGACTCTGTCATAAAATAAAATAAAATAAAATAAACAAATACCAAAGGAAAGCCCAGGCTGTTGCCAACAGGTTTCAATTTTAAATGGGAGAATTAGGGAAGGAGTCTCTTAGGAGTGGACATTTGAACCAAGTCCTGAGGGCGGAGAGGAAGCTGGCAATGTAGATATCAAGAGGGAAGAGCAACAGGAAGAATAAAACCCATATTTGGGAAGATGCCTGAGCAGGTGTAGGAAATGCAAAGAGGCTACTGGGATGGGGCAAAAAGGAGGAGAGAAGAGGCATCAAAAATGAATGCCATGCACCAGGGAGGGCAAGTCATGCAGAGCCCTATAGACTGTTGTAGAGATGGGGGTTTTCACCGAGTGAGAGGGAAGTAAGTGGTTGGAGAGCATTGTGCAGAGAAGCAACATGACTTGGGTTTTAAGAGGTTGTTATGGCTGCTGTGTTGTGAAGAGACTACAGAAAGTATTTTCCTTCAGCAAGCTCTAACTGCTCAGTTAGAATGTGAGGTGAAGCGATCACATTATAAAAGGAAGTTTCATGATTTAATTCCTGTTCTTCCTTGTTATTTATTAATAATTAATGTTTAACAAATATTCCCCACTTTTTATATTCATTTTATTCTTCTTCCCATCTGAGACACCAACACTGCCATTATTACCCTGCCACACCCATACAAATATCCTACCTGGACAATCACAGTAATCTGGAATGGTGGACAGGAGCCAGCAATGGAAGACTTCCCAAAATGAAACTATACTTACACTCTTTAATTGCTTCTTCAATGACTTGGTTCTGCAAGAACTGCTTCAGCTCTACAGTGACAACTCCCTCGGTGCTGGGGAGAAAGTCTGTGGTCCCAGAGGAACTGTCCCTACCACTGACCATGAGTGACACTGCTCACTGCTTTTCTGCTCGTTTGATCAGTAAGTTATTAACCAAACTGAGTAAGTCCCTCAAATAGATAGGGTATTTTTCTTTCCCTTTTATCTCCTTTTGTAACTAGTGTCACAAATATAAGTATTGACACTTACATACATTTGTTTCATTTCTCAAGATTGAGTGTGGGAGACAGCTGACACAGTGCTAGAGAGGAATTGTTGGCATTAAATGCTTGCATTGGAAAGGAAGCACTGGGTGTGGTGCTCACACCCTGAGAGGACAAAGTGGGAGGATTGCTTGAGGCCAGGAGTTTAAGATCAGCCTGGGCAACACAGTGAGAATCAGTTTTTACAAAAAATAAAATAAAATAATTAGCAGAGCATGGCAGTCCATTTCTGTAGTCCTGGCAACTCTGGAGACTTAGGTGGCAGGAACCCTTGAGCCCAGGAGTTCAAGGTTGTATGAGCTGTGATTGTGCCACTGCTCAATTGTGGCACTCCAATTGTGACACTCCAAACTGTGTGTCAGAGTGAGACCTTGTCTCAAATAAAATAGAAGAAAGATCTAAAATCAGTATCTAATCTTCTGCCTCAGGAAGCTAGAAAAATAAGAGAAGTTAAACACTAGAAAAGTAGAATAGAACATATATGTTTATATAATACATGCATTATATATATATGGTATTTTATATATTTATTTATATACATATATATGTACATGTAATATACATAGTTATATATATTCTTATATATATTCATAAACATATGTTTATGTATAAATATATATGTATGTATGTTTTTCTGAAGAACCCAGACTAATAATCATAGGCTATATGTACATTATGCAAATAAGTATTAACATGTAAATTATATATGATGAAAATACACATATAATATGAGTTATGAGGGCTGGAAAGTCACTTCTGTAATCTGCAGTTGGCAAACTGGAGATACAGCAGGGCTGATAGTACAGTTCTAGTTGGAGACCAAAGGCCTGAGAACCAGGAAAGCTGATGGGGTAAGTTCTGGTCTGAGTCTGAGCCCAAGGCAGAAGATGTTTCAGCTCCAGCATAGCTGGGCACAGAAAGTGAAATCTCTCTTCTGTTCAGGCCTCCAACAGGTGGATGAGGTCCATATACAGTGGGGAGGGCCACTTGCTTGACTCAGTCTTTTAATTCAAGGGTTAATCTTATCGAGAAATAGCCTCACAAATATAGATATAACAATGTGTTACCAAATAACTGGGAATCCCCATAGCTCAGTCACAAAATGGTCATTGTACCATGCTTTCTGGACAATCTGTCCAGACTCGTAAATAAGATCATAATTATTCAACAAATTTGACAAATATTTATTAGCTCTTATTATGTACCTGTTTCCAGTGTGGGTTCTGGGGGTACAGCAGTGATTAAAACAGATAAAACCCTAGCACCGTCCAGTTCATATTAAGATTATATTCTATATTTCTTGTACAGTGACTTTCCAGTGTCCACTGAAGGACCTCCAGGCTCTGCAAGTTATCTACGTTCTACAGCATCTAAATATTCTAGAAATTTAGTCAATTAATCAGCAATTGCTTGTTGAAAGAATGAATTCCAACCATTTTCTTCCTCTCCCCCTGTGGAGCCTGTACTATTGAGAAGTGGTTCCTCACACTTAGTATCTGCAGCTCACAGCCATTCCAGCTCTTGGCAGTCACCATGGCCATCCTTACCAGACAACACCATTGTCACTGTCTAGAACCCTTGAAAGACCAAACACATGTTGGATTCCTAGAGTCCTCAGCTTTGTGAAGATACTCTGGGAGTGATGGTAGATGGACGGGGTTTGAGGGCATCTTCCCAACTCTCACTCAGATGTTACACCGTGTAATGCAGGCAGGCACACAGTACTACCTGTTTCCAAATACCTTAAAAAGCTATTATAGATTTGTGAAAAACAAATTATAATATTTGTATTAATCAGTGTTATCCAGAGAAACAGAACCAATAAGATCTATAGATATAAATAGATATATCGGGGGTAATTTATTATGAGAGTTGGCTCATGCAGTTATGAGAAGCCCCATGATAAGCAATTACAACATGGAGAACCAGGGCAACCAGTGGCACAGCTGAGACTAAGTCCAAGGTCCTAAGAAACCGAAGAGCCGCTGGTACAAGTCCTGATGTCCAAAGGCTTCCTGGAGTCCTAAAATCCAAGAGCAGGAGAAGATGGGTGTCCCAGCTTCAGAAGGGAGAGATAGGGAAGTTGTCTTCCTACTGCTTTTTCCTTCTACCTGGGTCCTCAACAGATTGTATGATGTCCCCCCAGTCCCACGGACACCATCAGCACATGGGATGGGAGTGAACCTTCCTTACTCAGACTACCGATTCCAAGGCCAATCTCTTCTAGAAACACCCTCGCAGACATATCCTGAAATAATGCTTTGCAAGCTGAGTATCCCTTAACCCTGTCAAATTGACACCTGAAATTAACTACAGTTCCTCAAATGTACATGAATGCCAGGAAGGAAGAGAGAGGGTTGAAGAAGGTTGAGAATCTAAATAACACAAACCATGCCGTGTTCAGAGTCACCTTCGGGTGGCTTAAGCTTTGGACCAGCTCAGTGCACCTGACTCCTTTTGCCTGTAGAATGATTTCTCTCCTAGAAGGTGCTTCACTTAATAGAGATTTTCTGGTGAGCCAATCTCACTTGTCCTCCAGACATGCCCATATATATTTTAGCTCCAATGGTGTGCTCAGCTGCAGGCCACAGGGCACGCATAATCAGCTTGCATCTGAACTAACACCTCCTCAGAACAAATCAATAAAGGACCTCTCCCTGAGATTTCAAGGCAAATGCATTTGGTGTCTTTCCCTATCAACAGAAAATTCAATCTTGTGATTCATGAAGGGTCTGACAAGTTGGGTCCTTAGAGGCTCCTAATTCTAAAATGTCTGCAATTTGAAAAATCTCCTCTGGAAAAAAAACAACTCTGTAACAAGTTTCCTATGTGATTGAAATTTTTAAAAAGATATTTTTAGACATTGCTTTTTCTATACCCTCGTAATATTTAAAGGCCAAAACAAAGAGAAAAGAATTTAAAACTTGGTATCTCTCCATCTCACGATATGAATTCCAATTTGTAAAGTTCACAGCATAGAATCTCCTAATGAATGATGCTAAAGAACTGTGACATACCTGCTTCCTCTCTGGCCTGAGCAAACTGCTAACTCTTCCATTTTCTTTTGGTTACAGATGCTCCGTCAGTGATAACTCAGCACATCCAGGTTTGCAAAAAAAATTTCAATTTTCTTTTCTTGCTAATAATTTACCCCTTCTTTGTATGCTTCAGGTTTGCTCTGATTTTATTATTTTTTGTCTTTATACTGAATTATCAACGAGAGCTTGGCATGGGTATGAGATATTTTCTCTAATCCTCATCACGATCTTCAAGGCAAATATTATTTTCCACATGTAGCAATTTAGAAAACTGTAGTTAAATTATAACTTTACCATTTGGTCAAGGTCACCCAATATGGAGCTATAAATTGAGGTTAATGACTTTTTTTTTTCTGAATATCTTAGGGTCCCCATAAATCAATGCCACTTTATGTAGTAATGTCTGATGCCCTTACAACACAGCTGAGGTCACAAAAGAAGTGTTCACTTCTGTGGTTCAGTTAATGCCATGGAAAGATGTTTTGAAAACTCCCCCCCATGCTGTTTCCTGTGTTCATCTTGCTGATACTGATATTTTAGTCAGTTCACTGTCTTCACTTGCAGTAGCAATTACTTTCTGGAACAAGTAGCTAAGTTATGTTTGACAGACCACAGCGTACTTTGCACAGGGACAGTGAGCGTATCAGTGTCACTCTCATGAACATGCATGGAGGCTCCATCCTTTACCTCCGATGCCATCGTTGCCACCCGGTAGATGGCATTCAGTGGCAGCACTATTTTTAACAGTGTCTTCCTAGTCCATGTTCCTGCTACTCTGATAATTATCCATAAGAGAAGTCTCGGGGGGACTAACACTGTGAGGCCCTGAATATGCCTCCCTCTCCCCCCACCCAGTTGGACTATAGAGAGACTCTAGGCCTAGACCAGCCTGTTTCTGGCCCAAGACTTTTGTTCAGCTATTAATATCTGAGGCTGGAAGTTAGAGCACCTCTATAATCCAGGATCTTCTTACTCTGAATACATGTGAGCTCCAGAGTAGCTAGATTTCACAAGGGGTGTTAGTCCCAATTTATTAGCATATAAACATAAGATTTGTAAAAAAATCATGACTTACAATTATTCCATGTTGAACACAATTTTCCTACTGATAGTAACTCTGTTAGATACGTCTTGTTCAGAATAACACTTTAGTCCATTTTCCTTTCAATGGCTTCTTTTGCCTTTTAAAGAGACAGTACCAATTATTCTTACAATTCTGCCTGATTATCTAATTTAATGCTCCTTTTTCCTCCTCCCCCTTTGCAGGCTTTTCCTTGTGTGGCCTGGATAAGAGGTTTCATCTGCTCTTCCCACCTGTTTCTCCAGCTCCCTGTGTGTGTGTCGCCTCTGGGGTTGGGCAGGAGGGGTTTAGGCGAAGTTGTATGTGAAGGCTCAAGGTCAAAGGGAAGCCCTCTGAAGTTGTTCATCAGTGAAGACTGTTTCTTCACCCTGTCTGCCCAACTGATTCCTTTAAGAGGCCAGTTTTTAAGAATCATTTTAATGGGGTCCTTTATAGGGACTGGCCACCAACAGTTCACAGGCTTGGTCAACCCTACCAGTTCTCGTACCCCAGGAAGCCAATTATCAGAACCCTACTCTCCAGGGGCTGATGTGAACATTCCACAGGCACTGGGGAAAATGTCAAACCCAGGCCAGAGCGCCTAAGAAAAGAAAGTGCCTTGTGATAAAGCCAATTCTTTTAAGAATTGGAACAAGACAAAAATGTCCATTTTTACCACTATTACTGAACGTATTACTGGAAGTTTTAGATCAATTAGGCAAGAGAAAAAAATAAAAAGCATCCAAATTGTCTCTGTTTGTCCATTACATAATCTTCTATATTGAAAACCTTAAAGACTCTGGCAAAAAAAAAAAAAAAAAGATTAGATTTGATGAACTAATTCAGTGTAGTTGCAGGATGCAAAAGAAACATTACCATACACCAATAACAGACTAGTGAAAAAAGAAATCAAGAAGGAAACCTTATTTATAACAAATAAAATACCAAGTGCCCATCAACCTATGAATGGACTAGCAAATTGTGGTGCATGTATACCATGGAATACTATGCAGCCTTAAAGAGAGATGGAGACTTTACCTCTTTCATATTGTATGCTTTCACTGACCTTTGTGGGGGTCCCAGACTTTGTTAATTTCCTCAAAGGAACTTAGGAAGGGATGTTTTTAAATGGAAATAAAAGAACTCA
>CAUYPK010067016.1:0-29409 GCA_963574355.1 Loris lydekkerianus | reverse complement strand
ACTGCCTTAAATGGGGTTTTCACTTAATTAAATGTGCCATTAAATATTGTGGGTTAAATAGTTCAGTGGAATACAGTTCAGTTCAGCCGCCTACCTCTTCAGCTCAGCTGGGACTTGTGGACTGAGCTGAAGCACCGCCCCATCAAGCAGACGGCAGAAGACGGCTGGAGACTACGTGCATTTGATTAGGTGCGTGCGCACGGAATCAAATAACCTGTATGACCCGAGTATAAGCTGAGTTCGGGTTTTTCGGCACAAATTTTTGGCACAAAAACTCGGCTTATACTCGAGTATATAAGGTACTCTCATTTTCCTCAACCCACCCCCATACATTCTGATCTATATCCTTATACATGATTTGTAAATCAATCCTTCCATCCTATAGTTTGTCTTCTCACTTTCTTGATAGTGTCCTTTGAGATGCAAAATGTTTGATTTCGGTGAAGTCCAATGGTCTGCTTTTTTCTTTACTTGCTTATGTTTTGGTTATCATCTCTGATAATTCTTTGCTTAATGCAAAGTCTTTAAGATATATTTGTATGTTTCTTCTAAGAGTTTTATAATTTTAGCTCTCACATTTATATCCATGATCCATTTTGACATCATTTTTGTCTGTGGTATGAGGTAAGTAGGGGTCTAGCTTCATTATTTTGCATCCAGTCTTTCCAGTGCCATTTATTGAAAAGACTATTATTTCTTTTTTTTACTTAATTTTTATTAAATCAGAACTGTATACATTCAGGGGGTACAATGTGATGATTTGATATACAATATGGAATGCTTGAATCAAACTAATTAACATAACTATCACCTCACTTATTTTTTGTGGTAAGATATAATATACTCTTAGTTGTTTTGAAATGTACCCTTGCATTGTGCACATTAGGTGAGATCCTGTCAAATACCCTCCTTCTACTCTCCCTCCCCAACCCCTCCCCGCTCCCTCCTCAATATAATGTTTTATTTAATTTTCAACAGGAATGCAATGAAATTATCCCTGTTTGCAAATGAAGAAACTGAGGTCCAGGGAGGTTGAATGATTTGCCTCAGGCCACAAAGAATTCCAACAATATCAAAATGGAAACCTTCTATATGTCTGGTTGTGCTAAAACATGCACACACAAATGGTCCTTTTAAATTTAAATGCCCTTTAAATTACATATGCCCTTCCTGAAGACAGAATAAGCACAGTTCTTATTTTTTAAAAGCTCACAATAACAAGAGAAACCAAGGAGCCTCCTACTAGCAGGATGGCCTTTAAACATCAGTATTTGGGGTTGAAATGCAACTGACACCAGCTTAAGGAACCACAGTCAAAGACACAGAGAATCAGCAGGAGGTTGGAGAACCAGCAAACAGCCTGGAGCCAAACCAAGTCCAGTGGCTCCGAAGCAGGAAGCAAAGGGATTATCTCCGGACAAAGGCAGGAAGGCCAGGACATCACAGACAGTGCAGAATCCTGCTGTAGACGCTGCCAGTGAGCCTGGTTGTCCCGAGTCTACGCATCAGTAGTTCCAGATCCAGAAACAGATGGGAGCGTTTGGCGGGCAGAGCTGGAGTTGTGTGCCCACACTCCACATCACACACAGTGAGGAACTCTCCCAAATAGCAGGGTGAGTCGCTGCTAGAGGGGTAGTAGAGAAAGAAGTCTTTCCCCTGAAATTCCAGTTGATTTCTTTGTATTGCTAAGTCAGAACCAAATTTTCTGCTTCATCCTCTCGGTATTTCAAATGATCTGTTTTCCTAAAGAGATTATAATCTCCCTGTAGTCAGGAACCGTCTTTTATACACCACTATTTTGCAGCTCTCGCTGCACCTTTAAATATAGGCTAACAAGATGTATTTTGAAATTGCTAATGATTCCTGGGATTCCTTGGGACTATAATCAATTCTTCATTACCCACATGTGAATTCTGCCCTTTGTAGAGTTTCCTTCCCATTGGTTGGGTGAGGCCCAGGGAGTGTGTGAGCTCTTCAACTTTAGCCAAAATCAAATGAGAGGAATGGAAGGACTATGAGCCAAGTCCTGGCTGTAGCCCTGCTCACCTGTTCCTATTAATATTTCCTTCAGTTTGAACTTTGCAACTCTTTATGGACGTTCTTTCTAGGACTTGTCTTATCCATCAGAATCTTGGGGAGTTTTGGGTTATTTCCCTTGTTTATCATCAGGGGCCAGAACTGGTTGTCTTTTCTGCTTTACTAACCCCCAGGGGGCTGAATGGAATCCCCCAAATAGCTGAGCTCTGACTCAGAGCTTTGGAGGGACTTATCCCCCAGCCTCTTCTGGCTTCCTGACCCCCTTCCCACAGTTTGTGAAGCTCTCAGGTCCTGTGATCTGCTCACAGTAAAGGAATCTGTAGCTGCATTGTAAAGTAACGTCAGGTTCTTATTTTAATCACATGCATTCAGGGCCAGGGCTGCTAGACACTATGAAAAGCATTAATTTGTTGCCATGTCAGGTCTTGCTAAGTTTTTCTTGTCCTTGGAACTCTTGACTATAATGTCTATTTGAATTTTCTGAGAGAGTAGATGGCCACCATTTGTGTTTGGAAATTAAGTACAGCTTTCCTAAGGGGCAGAAGGAGAGAAAGCCAGGGTTAGGGAAGATGAATAGGCACAGTTTTTATTTTGTAAAAAATTGGCAAAGATGACATTCTAACAGGGTATTTAAAAAGGTATTTTCATCTCAGGCAGCAATAGTTACCCCTTACTTAGCGGAATATGTTAAATGGGTTTCGACTCTTTGGAATCTTACTTAGTAATGGTTGGCTAACGTGTGGCCAGCCACCTCCCTCCCTCCCCAACACGTATGTGCAACCGCTCCCCAGAAGCCACATTGCCAGCCTTGTCCCTCGTTTCCATGGGGCACAGAACAGGGGAGGGGAAGGTGGCTGAAGCACACGAAGAGGGGTGTTGTGTTGATATCCCAGGGAAACAGTTGTTTTGTGATGATGGTGGTGATGGTGATGGGAGAATGGAGGTGGCAAAATATTTTCTTTACTAGGATTTGAATCTAAGAAATAAAAGATATCTCCAATTGTGGAGTTTTAAGTAAAATCATCCTTGTTTTTAGAGTCCTGACTGATGGAGAGGATCCCCTACACTTGATGGATTTATTTCAATTTGGACTTGGATTCTTGGCTGATAATTCTTTACTCCATTAAGATAAGAACCTTTCAAATGCCATCTCTGTCTAGAAAGAAGGGGAACTTTTCAGAGGGGTGTGTGTGGAGTTGGAAGAGAAGAAATTTATCATAATTATTCCCCTATGGCCAATTCAGGTTTCTCTCTCTTCTCCTGGAAGCGACTCTCCAGATCTTGTGCACTAGAAAATTGTCCCCTGTCCCATTTTTCAGATCCGCTACATGAATCTTGATAAGAGGATTTTATTAATGCTTACTGAGCACCTACTGTGTGCCAGACACTATTCTGTAATCAAACCATAATAGTAGATACTATATTTACCATGTACCAGCTTTACAGTTTTTACCTCATTTCCATCTCAAAAGGTGGTGGTAGGGGGCAAATGAGGCTCAGAGATATTGAATCAGTTGCCCAATTTAAAATAGCTTGGTGGTAGAGTCAGGATTTGAACTCAGATCTGCTTGACTGACTATAGAACACAGAAGGACCATTTCATAGATTTTTAATGTGCATTCTTGGCCTTCTACTTCTGAGGCGTAGGTGTGTTGAACAGGCCAAGGGAGATACATTAAAACATTTGAAAATTCATAAGAATAAATACATATTTAACAGGGGTGTACAACCTGTGGCCCATGGGCCACATGCAGATTATTTTAGAGCTGTTTTGCTTATCTGTGGTGTCAGATATCATGAAAAGTATGCACTGACCTTTTCTTATGCTCATCAGCTGTTGTCAGTGTTCATGTATTTACTGTGTGATCCAAGACAACTCTTATTCTTTCAATGTGCAATAGAGAAGAAAAAAGTTTGTACATCTCTGACTAGCAAATCTAGCAGAGTGGAGGAAATCTAGCTCAGAGAACCCACGTCAGTACTTTTGGCTACTTCCTCTGTCCACCATTGTCCGACCCCTCTGGCCTTGAATGCGTAAGTTGAGCCACTTTGAGCTCTTTTGGCTCTGTGGACTTTTCAGACCTCTGTCTGCTCAGCTGCCCCTTAGAACCATGTTGCCTCATAAATGGAGTCAGTGAATTTCTGCTACCAACGCCTATTGCTACCAAGTTTCAGCAGCTGCTCTTAATTTTTGGTGGCTTCAATTCTCCCTGTTAGAACCATTGCTTGCATTCCCCATTACATTAAAGATGACATTGAAGGTCCTTCCTTATACCTTTTTTTTTTTTTTTTTTTTTCCCCTTATACCTTTTGGCATCAGATTTCTTCCTAGTTTCAGGAAGGAAGGGAAGATAGAGTTTTATAACTGAAAAATCTGGGCTGCTAAAACACCCCCACTAAAGCCAGTTCCTGAATCCATCCCAGCCTTGTCCTGGGATGGACAGGTGGGTGTCTCAGGTGAAGGTGATGGAGCATGATGAGTAATTGATGGTAAGTTCAATCTCTGCTAATTATCTGGGGTTCTTTCAGTTCACTCTTGACATCCCACGTTGTTCCCTGGTCGTAGTCTATTATTTCATTCTAATTTAAGACCATCATGGAAAATACAAACTAAGCCAGAAATGAATTCTCAATTGGGACCTGTTGACTTCTATTAATTTAATATAATTTCTACCCTGCACTTACCTGGATTAACTACACCAGTAAAGGAAGACTTGGTGTTTGTTTGGAAACTGAGCAGACTAGGAAAAATGAATAGTTCCATTAGTAGATTGGTGTTTGTTTGGAAACTGAGCAGACTAGGAAAAATGAATAGTTCCATTAGTAGAGTGAAATCACCAATAAAATATTGAGGAAGGTGTTGCATTTGGGAGAATACTTCTTCATAAGATTGCCATGCTGTCACTAGCGATTGAAGTAAAAAATTGCCTTTAATTTCCTCAGAAGTGTAGAAGTTAAGTGCAACAATTGAGTAAATGATGGTCGATATCTGCCTACAGTTCAAGTTAGCTTAAGGCGCCTTTGATTGAATTAGAGTGATTAACTCAGTTGAACTGCCAAGCCTTGTTCTTCTATGTATCACGTGAGTTTGCCCCAAGACCCCAGCTGAAGCTTATGGCAACCCCAATGTATCAAAAACAATCTTTTTAGGAAGCTCCTCAATGGTAAAGAAGATAGAAAATGTAGCAGGTGGTTCCTTCACCAATTACACTTATCAAACTACCCTTCCTGGCTATTACCGGTCACAGAGGCATTCAATCACTCATTCAAAAACTATTTAAATACTCACCATGTGCCTGGTAGTGCGTGCAGCACTGGAATGGTTTTGTGACTATGACACACTCACTCCTCCCCAGAAACTTACAATCCAGTGGACCATTAGGAAGTGATAAGATAGGACGGCGCCTGTGGCTCAAAGGAGTAGGGTGCCAGCCCCATATACCGGAGGTGGTGGGTTCAAACCCAGCCCTGGCCAAAAAACAGGAAGGGATAAGATAGAAGATAGATTGCCCCAGCAACTACAGAAAGGATGCTGCTTTAGGAGAGCCAAAGGATGGGTGCAAAGCTTTTGGTAGCACAAACAGAAAAATCATTGCTCTTGAGGCCAGGACTGCGAAGAGATCAGGAACAGGTGCTACTAATTCATCTTGGTATCCTAAGTCCAGAACAGTGATTTTCAGCTGTGTGCCACAAAAACTTTTAAAGAGCATTAATTAAATTATTTTTGAGTTCAAAGCACAATAAGTATATTCTTTTTTTTTTTACTCTTTTGTTAATCAACATAATTTAAGTGTATTGCTTAACCATAAGGTCAAGTATGCTGTGAGATTTAAAAGATTGAAAAATACTGGAGAGTTGAGGATTTTATTAAATTTGAATATGATGTAGCAAAAAGTGTTCCAGACTTCAAGACCAAAGAACTTTAGGCCTTGTCACACCAGAACACCTCTGCTCCACGTATATTTCACTCTAGAAAAATTCTCAAACATCACTCTGGGTCTAATTGTTTGATCAGAAAAGTGGTAAGAATAATCATATTGTATTCCCTGAAGGTGGAAGGCTGTATTTTCCTTCAGCTCTCAAGTCCGTGATCTTATGATTACTGCTTTTCTCTGTAGATCAAGGCAGCATGTAGGCTGATTTCTGCAAAAGTGTATTACTTGGTGCATTAGACACAGTCACTGAGCCTGTACGTTTGGACAACAGCTGACTGATGTACAAGATCTGGTTCTAGATGTTGCCAAGTTCACTTGAACCAAGTCTTTACAATGTTTTGTGACTTTAAGAGAAAAAAATATTTGCAGAAATTTCTTCCCACCATTTAACTATCTGAATTTACTGATGAATTAAAGGTGATTTGTGATAGGGTCATCTTTAAAAGTTGAGTTTGGTAAAATATGATAGACTCAAATTTATTTTTCAGAAATTCCCTGGTTTGTTTTATAAAAGCGATGGTAGGTTAACCATTATCTATTGAGTGCCCACCGTTTGGAGAGGAAGACTGGGCTTAATTGTAGGAGAGCAAAGGAGTAGAAAGCATTCTTTTTATTTTTAAGAACTTTACCATTTATTTGAAATGAGGCATGCATCTGAGAACAATTATAGAGCAGCTTGGCAATATGTTCTTTAATATGCTTTGAATTGAAAGCACACGTTCCAATTGTTGGCAAAGTAAAGGGGAGACTAGAGAAGGGAAGATTAGGTGGTATTTTGAGTCTTGAAGAAGTTGACAAAATGCTTTTGCAAGGCAGTCACTAATATTCAAATTCATTTGAAAGCCTTAAAACCAGAGTTTTATTATTAACACAAGTTGCAGCAAGGTCCTGAGAACAAGTCATGGTTTAATTCCTAAATTTGGAATTTTAGGGATTTTCATTTATCTTCCAGAACAAATAAACATCTGAAAGAGTTAATTTTTCCTGATATTTACATATCACCTTTTTTCCTAGAATTGTCTTGTTAACATACCCCTGTATTGTCCTTGATGCAAAAAGAAATGGTGCTTGTGCTTTGTTATTTACTATTTTAGGCTACCGGTTTTAGAAAAAAACTTGTTTATCTTATTACAGACATATTCTTTTGTTTCTGATCCGCTTTGAATCAACACATTGTCAGGTACATAAGAACAAGAGAGAAGTGAGAAAATTTCTCCTGGAAAAGCCTGATGTGAAAGAGGTACTTGAAACTTATTACTACTTGTGTTCATCTATGGCATTTCCCTATTGCTCATGAGGAGACTGAGGTTCAGAGAGGTGAGATAACATTTCACTCAGGGTCAAACTCGTCTCTGGGTCTACCTGGATAAAAACATCTCAGTGTGAGTGCTGACAAAATGACTTAGACAAAGAGAGTGCCAGCTTACCTTCATGCAGTCACCTAAACTCAATGATAAAATTCTTACATAATTAGCTGAGGTTGCTATCTACTCCAACTGTGCAGGAAGCAATGGAGATTTAGCCAGGCAATGGATTCCAAGCCAGGGAGACAAACTGTCTGTGCTTCTTATTCCCCCAGTAGTTTTTATAAAGTTCTTTGGCAAGGGGGAAACTGCAGAGCAGCTTGAGAGCTATATACAGAGCTATATAAAGCAAATGTGTAATGGTGTTGGCAATGTCTGGAAAGTAGCTACCAAGAATGCATTCTACAGGGAGGACTGAAGAACCAATTTCTGGCTGAGACACATTTTGAATGGAAAATCTTTTAATGGATGAACTCTCCATCAATAGGTTGCTGTTTTCCATTTAATTGTCATTGTCCACTATTTGTAAGTCTTTCTGCACATGTGTACATGACTACATTGAGAGGCAGTGGAAATGTTTATTTATGAGAACTCCGTGTTCCTTCTTAAAGAATGAATAACTGTCTGAACACTGTCTCTTCTCTTGCCTTGGGGCGATCACTTCTTATATTTAACATGGAATATGTATTTTCCCTATTAAATTTTGAGAACTTGATTTTCCCAGTTCTGTCTTTCCTACTTAGGAATTCGTGGGTGAGTCACAGCCCTTGCATTTAGCATGTAAATATAAAAACCAAACTTTTTGTGCTTATCAGGTGCCTTTTACAACTTTTGTAAAAAGGTGAGTCACTAAGCTAGGCCTGAGCAGTCTTGCAGACTTGTCAGATCAAGAGGCTATCGCCTCGGGCCATACTCTCAGAGTTTTCATACTTCTGATTTCTGAAGGTGTCTTCAGCAGCTGTTCCTGCCTGGGGGCCAGGAACTCCTGTACGTGGGAGGGAGGTGCAGAGCTATTTGGAAGGACGTGTACATTCATATGAACCCCAAGCATTGAAAATCAATGGTTCAGCCACATGTATACTACTATTTTTCAAAAATATGTAGAAGTAGGTACAGTGTGTGTATACCTTTATTATATTCATATGCAATGAATTAGTGAATTCCAATGAGCTTTTTAAATGTTACTAAGTTTATAGCAGGGTTTAATCACAGTCTATTTTCTGAATGAGCAAATGGTAAAAGTACGAAATTATCAATTGGAAAATTGTAAAAGTTTTGAGGTTAAAAAAGGAGGCATCATAACCAAAAAAGTATACTTTTATGTTCTACCTTAATTCAAGACTGTTTAAAGCACTTATACTCTTCACCACCTAAAGTATGAATTTACTAAACGTAATCAACTTACTTTCTTTCGCCTTTTAAAACAAGTCTGAAAAAGTTAAATTTGCCCAATATTTATGTATCACCTTTTTTCTTTTTAGCTCATTGTGTCTAATAGAAATGTTTTGTTGATATATCCTTGTATTATAACTCTTGCAAGGAGAAATGATGCTCATGTTTTATTATTTACTATGTTTGGCTATTGGTTTCAGACAGAGCTTGTTTACCACTCTGGACGCTTGTTTACCACTCTTATGGAAGTAGTCTTTTATTTCTGATTCACTTTGAATTAGCAAAAATCAGGAAGAGATACTGAATTTCACAAATGTCTTTTTGGTATCTATATAGATGTATATGAACTCATAGACTTGATCTAGTGTTGTAATAAACTTAATCATAGCAAACCATTCCTAGTTTTGATTTGCCCCACTTTTTTTTTTTTTTTTTTTTAATTGTTAGGGATTAATTGAGGGTACAAGAAACCAGGTTATGTTCATTGCATTTGTTAGGTAAAGTCCCTCTTATAATTGTGTCTTGCCCGCAAAAGGTGTGTCACACACCCAGGCCCCCAGCCCTGTCTTTCCTTCCCTCTCTCTGCTGTTCCGTTCTCCCACCCACCTCCCTCTTTCCCTCTCTCTGCTCTTCCTTTCCCTCACCCCCCTCTGATTCTTCCCCTTATAGCACTTAATTTGTTTCACTTTTATTTAAGATCGTTGATGAGTGAGTTTGGCTTTTAATTCTCTTTTTTTATTAGTTGCTCAGTCATTGAGTTTTGCTATCAAGTTTATGCCAGCTTCACAAAATTGATTTAAAAGCCTTTCACTTTTTTGTTGTTGTTTTGTTTTAGAAACTTATATAGATGAGATAGTGAAGCAATGAGGTTGAAACCTCGTTGGAGACGTACACAGCTCTCGGTTCAAATCCTGACTTGTTCACTTGGCACATAGTGTTGGGCAAGTTATTCAACTTCTTTAAGCATTGGTCTCTTATTTTATTTAATTTTGAATAAGGCACTTTACATGAAATGTATCCTCTTAAATTTTTAATTGTAAAATGTGTTATTTTTGACTATAGGTACAATGTTGTAGAGCAGATCTCTATAGCATATTCATCTTGCTTGCCTAAAATTTCATGCCCATTGATTAGTAACTCCCCCTTTCTTCCTATCCCTAGCCCCTAGTAACCACCATTTCATTCTTTGAGTCTGTGAATTTGACTATTTTAGATACCTCATGTAAGTTGAATCATGCAGTATTTGTCTCTCTGTGACAGACTCGTTTCACTTAGCGTAATGTCCTTGAGGTTCATCTCTGTTACATATTGCAGGATTTTCTTCTTAGGCTGAATGGTATTCCATTGTATACGTATACCATGTTTTCTTCATCTGCTCTGTCATTTATCTGTTCATTTAGGTTGTTACCACATTTTGCCTATTGCTTTAAATAGTGCTACCATATAGGACTGCCAATATCTCTTCAGGATCCTGATTTCCATTCTTTTGGATAAATAGAAAAAAGTAAGATTGCTGGATCATATGATAGTTCTATTTTTTATTGTTTTGAGAAACCTCCATACTGTTTTCCACAACGGCTGCATTCATTAGCATTTCCACCAACAGTGTCCTTGTTAACTTTTTTTAATAACAACTATCCCAAAAGATGTAAGCTGAATATCTTCCTGGGGTTTTGATCCAATTTCCTCAGTGATTAGTGATGTTGAGTACTTTCTCATGTGCTTCTTGGACATTTGCATATCATCTTTGGAGAAATGTCTATCTACATTTTTAGTTCAACTTCATTTTTTAATTAGATTATTAGATTATTTAGGTGTGGTTTGTTTTTATTTTTATTTATTTATTTTTTATTGTTGTGTAGTAAGAGTTCCTCAAATGTTTTGGAGATTAACCCCTTTTCAGATATATAATTTGCAAATATTTTGTACTATTCCATCAGTTGCCTTTTCACTATGTTCATTGTTTCCTTTGTAGTACAGGAGCTCTTCAGTTTGATTTAGTCACACTTCTTTATTTTTATTATTGGTGCCTGTGCTTTGTAAAGCCATGAAATAATTGCCAAGACCAATATCATGAAATTTCCTCCTTCTATGAGTTTTAGAGTTTCAGGTCTTATGTTTAAGTCTTTTATCCACTTTAAGTTTTCTTTTGTATACTTAACGTAACGTAAGTAACGTAAGAGTAATGTAAGAGTGTAATGTAAGAGTAGAGTAAAATATCATTTTTTTTTTTACATGTGGATATTCAGTTTTCCTAATGCCATTTGTTGCAGAGATTATCTGCATTGTGTATTAGTTGTGCCTTTATCGAAGATTATATATGTATAGATTTATTTCTGGTTATTCTATTTCATTGATTTATATGTCTGTCTTTATTCTGGTACCATACTGATTTGATTACTATAGCTTTGTAATATGTTTTGAAGTCAAGAATTGTGATACTTCTAGCTTGTTCTTTCTCAAGATTGATTTGGCCATTATGGTCTTTTGATATATATGGATTTTATAATTGTATTTTATATTTCTGTAAAAAATATCATTGGAATTTTGTAAGAGATTATATTGAATCTGTGGGTTGTTTTGAGTGGTATAGACATTTTAACAATATTAAGTTTTCCAATCCATAAACATGGCTCATCTTTTCATTTGTTTGTATCCTATTTAATTTCTTTATCAGTGTTTTGTAGTTTTCAGTATGCAAGTCTTTTTACTTCATTATTTAGGTATTCCTAGGTATTTTGTTGTTTTTGGTGCTATTATTATGTGGGTTGTCCTAATTTCCATTTTTGTGGAGTTTGTCATTAGTGTATAGAAACACACTAATTTTTGTATGTCAATTTTATATTCCATAACCTTACTACATTCATTTATTATTTCTAATTTTGTGTGTGTGTGTGTGTGTGCGCGCATGCGTGTGCACATGCGCAGAGTCTTTAGGGTTTTATCTATGTAAGATCTACAAAAAGGGACAATTTTACTTCTGTCATTCTAATTTGGATGCTTTTAATTTCTTTTCTTTGTTTAATTAGAGTGGTTCGAAATTATAATACTATTTTGAATAGAAGTGGTGAAAGTGGGCACTCTTACCATGTTCCTCCTTTTACTGGAAAAGCTTTCAGGTTTTCACCATTGAGTATGATGTCAGCTATGTCCTTTAATATGTGTTTTTTGGGAGGGTTTGAGAAGAGTGGTATTCATCTTTTTTTTTTTTTTTTAAGTGCAGCCGTCTTGTCCTAAACTATTTTTGGTTAAGTAGTTTTGATTACTGAATTACTGATTCATTCTTCATACTATTAATAGTTAGATGTCAGTTAAGACATTCTATTTCTTTATGATTTTGTCATAATAGGTTGTATGTTCCTAAGAATTTATACATTTCTTTTACATTATCCAATTAGTTGGCATGTAAGTTTTAGTCTAACTAAAACTTCATCAATTTTGTTGATCTATTCAAGAAACCAACTATTAGTCTTATTGATTTTTCTATTGTTTTTCTATTTTGTTTGATTTTTGCTTTAAGCTTCGTTATTTCATTCCATATGCTAAATTTGGACTTTATATTTCTTTTTCTAATGTTTAAGGTATAAAGTTAGATTGAGAGATCTTTTTCTATTTCAATACTTTATAAACATTGATCACTATGAACTTACCTCTTATTACTGCATTTACTACATCTCATTAAGTTTTGGTGTGTTGTATTTTTTTATTATAAATTGTCTTGAGGTATTTTCCAATATTTTTAATTTCACCTTGGACTCAATGATCATTTAAGGGTATGGTAGTTAATGTCCACATGTTAGTAAATTTTTAAATTTTTCTTTTGTTATTTATTTCCAGTTTTATTCAATTATGGTTGGAAAAGGTATTTGGCATGATTTTAATCTTCTTAAATTTGTTAAGAATGTTTTTGTGACCTAACATGTTATTTATCCTGGAGAAATATCCATGTGCACTTGTGAAAAGTATGTATTCTGCTATTGTTTTAAATTTTAAGTATATGTCTCTTAGGTCCATTTGGTTTATGGTATTTTTTCAAATCTTCAGTTTCCTTATTGATCTTCTGTGTAGCAACGAAGTTTCATTACATTCAGAACATCTTGCACTGTGACTTCTCCTTCAACACATATTTTGTTGTTATCACAATTTACAACTATTCATATTATGTATCTTTTCACATATCTTTAGTTATAGTTTAATTTTAATACTTTTGTCTATTAACTTTTATACTTAACTCTATAAGATAGGTATATTTATCACTTCTAGTGAGGATTCTGGTGTCTTGTACATTTCATTTAAAAGCACACAAATGGGACAATGTTTTTTTTTTTTAGATAATGCTTCTTGACTTTAACAGTGCTTCTTTATGTTAATATTGTAACTCTTGCTTCCTTTTTTGTTTTGTGTATCTGTGTCTATCCTTTAATATTTAAATTTTTATGTTGCTTAGTATGGTGTTGGTATACAGTAGCTATGATAGAAAAATATTTTTGTGTAATGAACAGGTCTTTTAGAGTCAATGTTGTAAAAGGCATATGATTGGAGTTTGTGGTCCAATATCATATGATTGTTAGAGGAGCTTAACCCATTTACATTTATTGTGTTAATGAATGTTTGGTTTACTTTTGACATTCAGTGCTTGTATTTTTTTTCCCCTCTCTTTTTCTTCTGTTTTTACTGTTGCCATATGAATTGTGATATGGTTTGGAGAATGTACGTCCTGTTTTAATTCTACTTTGATTGACATCTGGCTTGTCCCATAGTTGAGTGCATTCACACTCCTGGCAGGATATGGAGTTCTCATCACAGCTTCTGCTGCTTCCCAAGCCTATGCATTCATGTACCAGCTTATAGTAAATTACATTCATGGTCACAGATTTCTCATTTTGTGTGTGATTTCATTTGAAAAACTTTTTAAATGAAACATATTTGTCAATTTATGTAGTTTTCTTTAGTTATTAGTGCTGTCCTATCAATTATCTATTAGGTATAATGTGCTGAACTGTGTAAGTTTACAAGAGAAAAAGGATTATAAAGTAGTATCTTGTCCCTACTTTTAAAGAACTAAAAATGTAATTTTCAGGGGGAATAGATGTATCTTCATGAAAAGTTAAATAACTCAAAAATTTCAAATATATAAAAAAATTCCACCTGGTGCTGTGTATAAATAAATGTCAAATGAGAAACATACACAAAAATTTCCATAAATGGAGAAGTCAGAAATTCTGCCTATAGTTGAAATTTTTAGAGAAATCTTCTCAGAAAAAGAAGGAACCAATCCCAAGGTGGGTGAACAGTGTGGACAAAGATAGGGAGATGGGCATAGAAATGGCATGTCCATGAACAGCAAGCAAATGATCATGGCCATATCAGAAGTTTCATGTAATTAGAAATGTTTATTAGGGTAAATAATTCATCCACAAACATGTTAAACATTTGGTACCTACATTAGTTTGGGTTTTCTAGAGAAACAGAATCAATAGTGTGAGACATCTGTCTTTTGAAGATGTCCATCTATTTGTTGATTGATTGATAAATAGATAGATAAAGGGAGATTATAAGGATTTGGTATACATAATTATGGAGGCTGAGAAGTCCCAAGGCTTGCAGTTAGCAAGCTAGAAACATTGGCGTTCTGATAGTATAGTTCTGAGGCTGAGTCTGATGCCAAAGGTAGGAGAAGACCAATGTCATGGCTGGAAGACACTCAGACAAAGAGAGAGAATTCTCTCTTCCTCTACCATTGTGTTCCATTTAGATCTTTAGTGGATTGGATGAGGCATACCACTTTGGGGAGGGCAATCTGCTTTACTCAGGCTACCAATTCAAATGTTAATCTCACCTAGAAACATCCTCACAGTTTAACTAAATAGCTGGCTACCTCATGGCCCAGTCAATGTGGTACGTGAAATTAACCATTACAATACCCACAGAGCAGACAGAGGGCACTTAACCAAGATGTAGGGGGCAGGTACTTTTCAGAGAAAGCTTCCCTGTGAAACCAATGCTAGAGGTGAGTGCTAAAAGACAAGTAGAAGTCCAACAGATAAAGATATCATGCAGGTTGGGGAATTTGGGAAGAATTGTTCCCTAGGCAGAAGAAGCTGACGGTATAAAGCAGTGGTTCTCAACCTTCCCAATGCCGTGGCCCTTTAATACAGTTCCTGTGGGTTTCAATCCACAGTTGAGAACCTCTGGTATAAAGGCTTAGTGGTTAGAGAGGGAGTGGATGGTGCTTTCCAGAATTGCACCTGCTTCACTATAGCTGGCATATAGAAAGTGATCAGTGGATATCTCATGAAGAGGGTGGAGGGAGAAAGGCTGGTTCAGGTCCTGAGCATTTGTATTTTATATACAAGCCTAGGGATGACTTAAAATGATTTTGAATATCAAAGTGGAATTATAGGGAAAGCAGATTATGGATTGGATGATTAAAGGCATGGAAATTGAGAGATTCTCAGATTAATGCAGAAGAAATATGTCAAGGAGTTGAATGGAGGCAGTGGCACTAGGATTATATCAGTGAATGATTAAGACAGTAGAAGCTACAGCCTCTATATGAAATAAGGGAAGACGCTGGGAAGAGGGTAATCAAGGATGATTCATGGGATCCAGCTTGAAAAAATGGCTAAAATCAGTTTATTGCTATAGGAAGCAGAGGAGGAAGAGAAAGTTTGCTGGTCAGGGAAGGATTGTAGGTTGGAGTTTGACAATTTCAGATATTCATTATGTATGTAGCTTAAGTTTTCTTCTTCATGGCATTTTCTTACCAAGTTTAGAATAATGAAGCCTTAAACTGTATTATCTTTAAAATTTTCATGAGTGCATAACATTGGTAAAATTACTAGGTCAATAAAATGTATATAAATGTACAGACTTGTTGATGAAACAAACTTTTATTTAGGTTCCAATCCCACAAATGGCCAGACAATTAACAATGATAAAGTTTGTTTTAGTAACAAAGCCTTCCAAAGAGAAGGAGATTTGGATGCCTTTCAACAAAATAAATTCCTTTCTTCTCAGATGACATGTAAACTGATGTCATTTCTCATTCCATATGAAAAAAAAAGAAAGATGAAACTTGCTATGGTTTGCAGTATTCCAGTGATGGCATTCTTCCTCAAAGAAAACTAAAAAAAGACATTGTGAGCAAACTTGTATTTCCTCTGCCAGAAATGCATGCCTGGCCATAATACGAGCCTCTCATATTTAGCCATTTAGATAATGGTTTCTACATGAACTTTCATAACATTTATTTACTGCTGTAAATGATGGGACCAACTGCTGTTGGAAGCCAGGAATTCAGTTCCTCAGCAGTCAGATTTCTCATTATATCATCTCAACATTATAAAGGTTCTTGTCAATATTTCAAGGGTAGTGTGAAATGCCATGGGCATATTTGAATGTTTATAGTTCCTCCTACTTACAAAACATCTTAGTCCCACTCTATGAAGACCATGCTCTAGTTATCAAAGGTTCAACTCCTCAATTTTTTAGGGTGTATCAATCAATCATATTTTCCTTCTCCTCCCATTTGCCTGACTGATTGATACTCTTCTATGAATTATTATAGCAGAAAATCAGGCAGAGACTGCCAAATTCTGAACATGAGGCTTTCTATATATTTATCTGGGTAAAATGGTAAAATATGACTTGGGCCAATCCACTAATGAGGGTTTTACCAGGTGAGTGATAAAGTTTGGATTTAGCTCGTCTCTGCCACAACTTCCATTGAAATTTACTTCTCAAATGTTATGGGGCGGTATCCCTCATGAATAGATTGATGCCCTCCTGGAGGGGGTGAGTTGTAGATTTGGCTGCAAAGAATTAGTTTCCACAAGAACAGATAGTTAAGAAGAGCCTGGCTTCCTCAGTTTCTCTCTCTTGCTTCTCTCCCACCATGTGGTCCCTTTGCACATGCCTCTCGCCTTCTACTTTCTGCCATGGTTGAAGCAGCAGGAGCCCCTCACCAGGTGCAGCTGCTCAAGTCTGAACTGTCTAGCTACCTGAATCATGAGCCAAATAAACCTCTTTTCTTAATAAATTACTCAATCTCAAGTATTCTGTTATAGCAACAAGAAACAGACTAGGACACCAGGGTAGATGTGTTAATTCACTGGAGATAGGCACCTTGCTATAATAGATGTTCCAGCTATATGGCAGGGGCAATCAGTGGTCAGCCTGCCTTGGAAGTGTTTGAACTCAAGGTGGCTCTGCTAAGCAGAACTCTGACTGCTAAGTATTGCCACCCCCTCTAGTCCGTATGTGTTGAGGCGTAGGGGATCCCTCAGGTTAAACTAGTTAAACTGGATGAACCACAGCCTCCCAGAGCAGCCTGTCTGGGCCGTGGCCTGAGGGTGGCTCCTGCCCTGGCAGGAAGCTATACCCACGTGCTTGCCTTCCTCAGCTCCCAACCCTGTCATTGCCAGTCACAGCCAGACAGGAGCAGAACATGGCCATGGACAGGGCAGTTTGTGCCTGACTCCAGCCTGCTCCAGAAATCCTGTTTGCAGAGTCTTTCCAGCTCTTAGCTGGCCACCTACAGTGAGCGAGGATTCTACACCAAGATTCCGGAATCTTAGCATTGGTGGCCAGAAAACACAGAACCAGATGCAGCTATGGAAGGAACCACTAGATGGTGGAGAAAGGTAAAATTAATACCTGCATATCTCTTAAAGTAAAGCTAGAACTGTTTGTTTTCTCTCATACAGTAATCTTCTCGTTGCCTGAAGGGGGGGAAAAAGAATTTCATAAAACAGTAAAAGAAAGAAAACTGCTGGACCATTTTACTATGAGATAGCAGAGAACTATCTTATTGCTAACCTTTGCTGCTCTTACAGCTAAAAACACATTTCTGACGTCCACTGAAACAGAGATGCTCATAATTGTGAAAGATTGCCATGTGCCAGAGACCCTCCCAAATGCTTCTATTTGGCTTTAGAATTTAACTGTCACTTGACCTCTGTCTATGCATATTTGCTGAATGGTTATAAAGAGAGAAATTGAGTAGGGCAGCACTTCCTCAAGGAGTTGGGTACCGGCTCCACATTCCAGAGGTGGTGGGTTCAAACCCAGCCCTGGTCAAGAAAAAAAAAACAAACAAAAAAAAACCTGCACACAAAAAAAAAAGAGAGAGAGAGAGAGAGAGAAAGGAGAGAGAGAGAGAAATTGAGCAAAATCTCTGGTTTTGAAAAGGGCATAAGAAAAGGAGAATATCATTTGAGTAGAGGTAACGAGTGCTATGGTCAAAGTATGACGTCGATGCTTAGAAAGCATCTGTCTTTGCATGCCAAGTGCCCAGCATGGTACTTGACTTATGGTAGTTGTCTGTATCTGTTGGAAATTTTGTTTTGGCTGCAATCAACATGAATTTGAGCCATTTTAAGCACACTGATCCTTTAAGAGATTTTCATTTGTTCCATGTATTCATTTATTCAGTGGGCAAATATTTATCAAAAGTTTTCCAGATGAGACTAAAAGTGTTCATAATGATTATCAGTGTGATTTTAGCCTAAATTTTGACATTTTCATGAATAATCTAGAAAGTGGCTTATTTTCAAGTGAAATGATATTGTGCATAGAGGTCACTTAGTATATTGAAAAATGAGCAGGTGTATCAAGTATTTTTTGTACAGAATTTTACAAATTCTGTAAATTGTACAATTCTGTACAATTGTACAGAATTGTTACTTAAAAGAAAACTTATATAGTTCACCTCCTTGCAGGCCAGTGAAGATATGCTTTTATTTAAGTACCTCAGTTCTGTAGAAGGAATTTAGAACATTCTAGAGCAGTGGTTCCCATCATTTTTGGCACCAGGGACTGGCTTCATGGAAGACAATTTTTCCGTGGGGATTAGGAGGGGACAGGACAGGAGGCAGAGCCCAGGTATTGACGTGAGAGGTGGAGAGCAGCTGTAAATATAGATGAAACTTCACTTGCTTGCCCACTGCTCAACTCCTGCTATGCGGCCCAGTTCCCGACAGGCGACAATCAAGACTCTTTTTGGCACCAGGGACCAGTTTCATGAAGACAGTTTTTCCACTGAGCCAGTGGGGGAACAGGGGATGCAGAAGAAGGTGGGGCACAGGCAGTGATGCCATGAAGCCCAGTTTCTAACAGGCCACCGACTGGTACCAGTCTGGCTCAGGTGTTGGAGACCTCGGTTTTAGACAATGTCCCCCTTCCTTTAGAATCCTATTTTGGTAACCTCAGAGAATTATTTGATGTCCCTCATGAATTTCCTCTTTCACAGGATTGACTTGTGCTGACTCTGCTGCTTTACCTCATATCTGCTCATTTAAAACACTAATTATGAAATAATGAAGACAAAAGTGCAAAGAATAATAAAGACCCATGTGTCATCACTCAAATAAAGCATCACCAATAAACTCAGTGCTCCTATATATCCACCCCCAGTCATATCTCTCTTTTTGCAAATACCCAATGGCGCAACCACTCTTGGATTAGGATTTGACAATGATCATGTTCATATCATCATATATGCACGCCTAATCAATATGTCACATTTTTTTCTTTATTTTTAAACTTTATCCAAATGATAGGATATGGTACGTGTGCTTCTGTAACTTGGTATCTTAGTACTTATATTCATTATCATGTTGGTGTGAATCATCCATGATGCTGGTATTCCATTGTGGGCAACTCCACAATCTACTACACACTGTCCTGTTGATAGGCATTTAGTTTGGTTGGAGCTTTCTTGCCAAGGAGTTCAGGGATGATACCATCATTATCATTTTATTTTTAAGTAGGAACTCAACAGGAAAGTGGCCTTAGATGGTCTCTGCATCCTTTCCAGAGGTGTGTCTAAGCTCACGCACATTTAGATGCAAAGAGATTTCACAAGTAGAATGTGCCTACTCTGTTTCTCTCCCTGTTTATGAGCTAAACAGGAGAAGACCCTTGTGGGAGTTGGGGACAGTCAGACTGCTTTAGTATTAACAGTCTGATGATAAAGTGTGAGCTATTTGCCATTTGCTGTTGTTGGGAACAGAAGTTGCCTAATATCTAGAGGTTCAAGGGGCCATGAAAAGTACAGCTTTTTCCGCTGGGATGAAGCTCCTAATCCAGTCAGTTTCTTACCAGGTAATTTAGAAAAACATCCTTATTGGTTGTCACTTATCACTATGAACCAGTTTTTTGTTTTTTTTCTCATTTTAAGTAATGTTGCCATAATTGTCTCTCCTTGTGTACATGTGCAAGAGTTTTTACACTTGATCTTAGCCAAACAGCAAAAAAATGATTGTGCAAGAGTTTTAAAAGGTATATAGCTGGGAGTAGAATTGCTGAATTGTATGTATTAAGCCTGGTCAAATTACTGGAAGATGCCATTTGTTCTTCAAATAGTTGAACCAGTTTACACTCCAAACAGTAGCACGTTGTGACTTCCCGGTGTTCCAATTCCTCTCCAACAATTGGTATTGTCCAAATTCATTAATTTTTGCCAAACTAGTAGGAAGTAGGAGCTGGTACCACAGAGGGATGTTTTGATGGATGTGTGTTATGTGTCACGTATGTTTCCTTTTTCATGAATTGTTTTTTCCTACCATATTTTTTCTGCTGAATTGTCTTTTCTTTTTTTTTAAATTAAATCATAAACACATAGATCATGTACACATTAATGCATTTATGGAGTACAATGTCCTGATTTTATATAGAATTGGGAACGCTTACATCACACTGGTTAATATATTCCTCATCTTATTTACTTAGTTATTGTGTTAAGACATTTCTACTCTATACTAATAGATCCGACATACACACTTGCATTATGCACCATCGGTGTGATCCCACCATTCACCCTCCCTCCATGTGACCTCCCCCTTACCTTCCCATCCCCTCTCCTCCCTCCTTCATCTTGGGCCATAGTTGTGATCTATTCTTCATATGAAAGTGTGAGTGATTGTAAATTGGTTTCATAATAGTACTGAGTACATGGGATGTTTTTCTTCCATGCTTGAGATACTTTACTAAGTAGGATATATTCCAGCTCCATTCATGTAAACGTAAAAGAGGTAAAGGCTCCATCTTTTTTAAGGCTGCATAATATTCCATGGTGTACATATATCACAATTTATTAATCCATTCATGGGTCGATGGGCACTTGGGCTTCTTCCATGACTTGGCTGTTATGAATTGAGCTGCAATGAACAATCTGGTACAGATATCTTTGCTATAAAGTGATTTTTGATCTTTTGGATATACACCTAGTAGAGGAATTACAGGATCAAATGGCAGGTCTACTTTTAGATCCCTGAGTATTCTGCATACTTCTTTCCTTTCAAAGGTAACTAGTAAGAGAATAGAATCTTTAATAAAAAGGAAAATGAATTAAAACAAAAGTTATAGTAATTAAGAATAAACAATATCTTAGAAACTAATATTAGTACATATAGATGACATCATATCCAAATTTCAAACTATTATGGATCAAAAGACTATTAAAAAGTTTTTTAAAAAAGTATAACAAGCAAACAACCAAAACAGCCACAGTGGGAGGAAAATTTTCTTTTTGACTTGTGGACATCTTAAACAACAATTAGATGTTGCAAGTATTTTCCTCCCACTGTGGCTGTTTTGGTTTTTCATTATATTTTAATAATTATATTTTAATTTCTATAAGCCAAATTTGTTTCTATTTCAGATTGCCTATTGCTTTTTTTTTTCTTAAAAATACTAATATATGAAGTTCTTGAGAGTCTGCTCTTATAGTTTGTATTCCTACAAACTCTTTTTCTTGGTGGCCTGTTATCTTATGTATAATCTTAAATTGAGAACTTATATTTGACTGCTGAGTGTCTAGGAATTTGTTCCTTTGCATTTGTTTCTGCCATGAAACCTGGGGGTGCTACCAAATTAGGACAACATTTAATTAGTATTTTGGCTCTGGCTTTCTAAACTTTCATGTTTTATAAAGTTGAGCCCCAAATCCACATGGAATAGGCAGGGTAGAAAGGTGAGTTTGATAGACTTAACAAATAAAAATATAGGGTGCCTCGTTAAATTTGATTTGTAGGTAAAGAACAAAGGAGAAAGAGAGAAGGAAAAAAGGGAAGGAAAAAAAGGGAGAATTAGCTATGTCCCGGGACGAGTTTATCCTGGGTTTTATCTAGCTTCGCATGCCTACGGGATAAAGAAGTTTTGTTTTTTTCAATTAGAGGTGAAATTGATACAGATAAACTTCCATACTGTCTTCCTGTGTAGGTGAGTAGATTTTTTTTTCCTAACCCACCATTTTATGGAGCATCTAGTCTTTCTGAGGTCTTGGGGTTTTGTAGGCTTCTAAATCCAACTCTATACCTCCGTGATGCCCCACGTAGTTCTAGGCCCCTGGAATGGGAAAATTCCATCAGCAGTGAACTGATCCAGCCTTTGCTTTCCTCTCTGGTTTTCTGCTTCCTTTTCTTGTTTGGTTGGTTGGTTCTTCGGACTGCTAGGATTTTTCCCTTTTTTTCAAGTGAGATATGCATGTGTTGGTTGTGTTTTATCAGTGATAATACTGGAAGCGGAAATGCTTCTAGTCACTCTTTAACTATGTTAACCAAGCCCTTATCCTTACCACAGATCTAAAACTGGTCTCTGAAAATTCTGTCAGGGATGCTTTATTGCTAAATCTAGCTTCCTCTTCTTGAGAGGAAATCTTGAAATCTTTCATTTCTTGGCTGACTTTTCCCTTTTACCAACCTCTATTCATTGTTCTAGTTCTCTGACTAGTCACAGTCGGTCTTCTTTAATGGCTCTCTTTCCTGTGGCTTCTTCTTTGTCATTCACATGTCTCTTGGACAATCAGTTCACTCTAAGATAGTGTCCTAAACTCTCTAGGCTAGCTTTTGTATTATTTCCTATGATTAGCTTTTCAAAAACCAGACCTTATGACTATCCTTGACTTTGAAAATCTTTGATAGCTTTTTTACTGCCAAAATATATAATCTTAGCATTAACATTTCTGCACGACTCTAAGCTACTCTGCCAAACTCCTCTGCTGTCAAACTCTCCACATCGCACTTTATTCTCTAGACCCCACATTACTTTGCGATTATCGGACCATGATGCTATTTCACTCCTTCCTATCTTTGTTCATTACCCTGTTAATAATGTTCATAATGATTGACATCAATTATCTATTAACTAAAATATTAATAATGTTCATAATTCTTTTAACTGTCTGTACATAAAAATCAAACTCTTTCTTTGGGATTGGGCTCAGGTTTCAACTTGGCAAAGTTGGCCTATTCCTGCCTCCAGCTGGCTGCTTGCTTAGTCCTTCATTCATGATTTTCATACAACACATGTATTTTTTGCTTTATATCGTAGTTATTTCTGTCTCTCTCTCTCTCTCATAAGTTTTTAAGTACAAACTACGTAATATTTTCCCCATGTTATTACCTTAATTCTGAGTACAATGCTGTATATGTAGTAGCTTTCAATAAATTTGTTGATTGTTCAATGAAGGTGCTTGTCAGCAGTTATGAGTATGTACTTGACAGGACTTATAGTATCAAGTCAAGTTTTATTTTTAAAAAATGAAGATCAACTTAGAAGAATTGCTAGAGCTACATAAGCAGAATTGCATAAGCAATTTTCAACTTGGAAGAATGTTTCTCTTGATTTCCTATATTATCAGGGGAGCCCTATGTCTATGTTAGATCTTTTGGCAGACTGATGGTTACAAGGCAGGGATTCCTAGAATCCCAGGAAAGAGTCCTTCCAGGAAACCTTCACAGCCATTGAAATATGTTCATTCATTTCCCCCAAGTCCCTTTTTTTCTTTCTCTACTTAAAAATTATCACAATGCATAAACTAAAATAGGGGTTGAGAGCTATTTTTCTCATAGATTACACTAATTTATCAGCTTTCAAGTATTTGTAACACCTATATATCCTCTTCTTTTTTTTTTTTTTTTGTCTGCATATAGTTACCAGATTTTAGAAAATAAAATAGAAGACATTCAGATTAAACAATGAGTAACTTTTTAGTGTCTGTCCCAATATTCCAGGAGACATGCTTACACTAAAAAACAATCACTGCTTATCTGAAATTCTAATTTAGCGGGATGTTCTGCATTTTATCCAGCAACTCTATGTCAGCACCACTTCCAACTTTTTGTTCCTTATCATCATAATCATCTTAAAAGTTCACAAAGGGTTTCTACCCTTAGAAATGAGGCTTCTGTAAAAGGGACTTTTCCTTAGCAAACCATCAAACAAAGATTTCCTAGCTTGAAATTGCAATGTAGCATAGCAACAGAGAAATTAATTCTAAGGTTCTAGGATTGTGAGAAAGTAGTACTATGAGAAAAGTTTTTTGGTGAAAACCTGGTCTCGGCTGTGGCAGTTTACTAGTGTAGAGTGTGTTTCTGGTAATTTTTCCAATACAACTCTTATGGCAGGCACATCTAGGTGACACACATATTGGAACTCAGTAACAACGCCTGGGAGGATGCTTGTGTGTGTGTATATATGTGCTGAGTTAAACAGCCCTTTGTTAGGAGGGAGTGTAAAGGGGCCGTGGAGATTGTGCTGAAATGCAAGCTCATTGATGGACAGTATATCACCACCTTAGTTAGCGCTCCGGGACTCTTTTCTTACTGGCAAGCTGTAAATTTAAAGGGAAACCAAAAGGATAGTATACAGCTACAGCCCGCAGCTCTGCATTCCATTACTTCATGTATGAAACATTCAGCAAGGAAGAGAGAGGCTTAAAAGAGGATGGTTGGAAAGGCACTGTGCGGTGATTAAGGCAAGATTGAAGTGGCTGGTGGAAATCTCAATCTAACCAACCATGTCCAGATAAGAGTTTCTATTTGTAGGATTCAACTCGAGCTTTTGCTCAGGATGAGACAACCTACTTCTGAGGGCTATTCAAATAGCATAATGATCTTTTACCTCAGACCCCGATCGTATATGGTGTGGTTGGTCAGAGATTATGTGATTTGGGGAAAGATGGATCTATGCATGAGCCTAATCAATTATGGTATAATTACCATTTAGATGTCTGTTTATTCAGTATCATGGAAAGTACATGAGTTTTCTAATTGGGCTGACTTGGGATTGAATCCCATCAGTCCTGCCCCTTGAGCCATGCCATACAATTTCTGAGTCTCAGTTTATTCATCTATGAAATGAAACTGATACTATCCATTTCTCAGAGTTGGGATGAAGATTCACTGGGCACGTTAGAAACAAACTTTTTGACATTTATTAGTTGCTTCTTGAAAGGTAGCTCTTTGTCCCTCCAAAGGTTTTTTGAGCCTTCTATCTGTTCTGCTCTCTGCCCGAGCCTGATGTTGGGATGTGGCATGTCTTTCCAAGGTCAACCCCTTCCTGTTTGCATTCCTGCCTCCTTCAAGATGCCTCCTTTTGAGAGGACTCACTATCCTATCTCTATAGATGAGGGAGGAGGTTTGCTGTAGGCTGGAGATAGCAGAGGGCTTTCCCTACCACGTGGACTCCAGTCAGCAGGACTCCAGCAGCAGCAGCTGCCCCAGTTTGGAGAGAGGGGGAACCTTGCTTGGCTGACAAAGGCTGCCATTTGCATGGGAAGGGGGAAAAGCAGTGTCTGCGCCATGTGCTGGTGAATTTCTCCTGGGTCAGGTGGCTGAGTAGACAAGGTTTGTCGTCAGGAACATTACTTGTCTATCGGGACGTTTTCCTCCCCTTTTTGTGCCTTCTTCCCCAAGTTTACTCTATGGACATACTGCCTCTGTGACAGAGAACATGAAGGAAGCACTTGTTATTTCCAGGAAGATTTGGGGACTGGATTTCAATCTGAGGAGTGCCTGGAAGGCAAAGGCAGGTGGCTGGACTGGCTGTAGTGGCCAGTGTGAGGAGGAAGCAAGCTGACAGCCCACTTTCTTGAGTGTGGCTGCTGCAAAGTAGCCTTATGTAGGAGGATTACAGGAGAGAGAAGGTTCTTTGCAAAGCCCTTTGCAGCCCTAACCTCCAGAAAAAGGTTCAAGGAATTTGGCTTTACATGTGATTAATTTTTTAAAATCTGTTATTATTAGAATAATTCTATGATTATAATATTATGTGCTGAGGTGAAATGATTTCAGAGATTCCAGGAAAGTCCAGACAATACAAAACACCTTTCTGCTTTAGGGCTATGGACTGGGTTCTCCCTCATCACAGTCGCCCTTCTTTAGCTTAGATATCTATTCACATGTCAATTTTTCTGAAAAACACAAAGGGTGGCGGCATAGGAGGGAATATTTGGAAAAAAAGACTAAAGAAACAAAAAGAGAAATGACGTCACCGGGAGTAGAGGATGTAGACGTGCAGGAGGAGATGGGCGAGCTCTGGCATGGGGACCGAAGAGCAACGGGTAACCCTCACACAGTTGTACTTTATGCCAAAAGAAGGCCACTGATCAGTTTTCAGAAATAACACTTGTTCTGTTATTATTGTAGAAATTTTGCAAAAATATGACAAATATAAAAAAGGAAATGAAACTATCCGATAATCCCATATTCAGAATTGACCCTAGTTACTTAAGATTTTGATGCATGTCTTTCTAGTGTTTTTTTCTTCTCTATCCTGATATTTACAATTTGCAGCAAGACTACTAATCCAGGCAGTCCTTGGTTTTTTTTTTCCGCTCCCCCCCCCCCAGTTCCTCCCTCCCTGAGTCCCTCCCTCCCTCCCTCCCTTCCTTAAACAAACCTAATTAGTTACCTTTCTTAGAATCAATGCCTGCACAGACAATTCCTTATTACACAATGGGAGTAGGATATGAGTAATAAAAAAATCATTATTGATATAACCCTACTGATAATTTTATCAATAACAACACAGGATATTATCTCAATCTTCTTTGCTTGTTACTTTGGTAATAATAAATGTAACCAAAGACAATGTTACAGGCTGAATTATGTCTCCCACAAAATCTATATGTTGAAGGACTAATCCCCAGTATCTCAGAATATAACTGCCTTGTGCAATAGGGCCTTTGAAGAAGTGAGGATGTTAAATGAGGCCTTTAGAGCAGGCCCCAATCCACTCTGACTGGTGCCAGGGGCTTATAAGACAAAGAAATTTGGACACAAAAAGAGAGACCAGGAGTAAACCTGCACTGAGGAAAGACCAGGGGAGGACACAGGAGAAGGCAGATATCAGTAAGCCAAGGAGAGGGGCCTCAGCAGAAACCAACCTGCCAAAACCTTGATCTTGGACTTCAATCCACAAAACTGTAAGAAATAAATTAAATTACTGTTACTTAAGCCATCTAGTCTGTGGTACTTTATTATGGCAGATCAATAAAAAAACCAACCCTATTTGAATGATATACCTCTGTCTTAAATTCAACAGTTTCCCAGTGATATTTATGAAATAAACACAGACTAACAACATCTAAAGAATATAAACAATGTTTGTATAACTTCAAGAAAGTGTGTGCAGTAAAGATTGTTTTTAAATTTATTTCAGATTAATATGCAGATACAGATGGTTAGGTTACATTGTTTGTGTCTGTTAAGACAGGTCAAGTTTTAGTCGAGCCCTTCTCCCGGGCCACATTGTGCCCGTTAGGAAGAGCTCACCAATCCCCTCCGCCCTCCCCATCCCCTTGCCCCTCTCCCCCCCAACTTGAAATTAATTGTTTTTTTCTCTCATGTGGACGTGTAGTTATTTATCTATTGATTTCATATTAGTATTGAGTACATTGGATGCTTGAGTTTCTATTCTTGTGATCCTTTAACTAAGAAGAATGTTCTTCAACTCCATTCAGGTTAATACAAAAGATGTGATGTATGTATTATGTATTCCTTGGAATACTATTCAGCCATAAGAAGATGGGGCTTTTACTTTTCTAATTTGCCTGAGGCTACAAAGTGAGGTCGCCTCCTTTAGCTTTCATTTTTAACGTCTAATTATGCTAACTTGAGTCCCCAGCAATGCAGTTGCCAGAACTGTTTCTCTGCAGGACAGCTTCAGAGTCTGTCAACGGCTCGTTCTCATAAATGCCCTGGAGCAGGCTCACAGGGTGCTCTGTCGCCACCCACAACCGTGCTGCACCTGCTGCTGCCCACGTGCCCTCATCAATTTTGTGACTCCTTCCCTGGTGATCACTGTTGCAGCTCGAGGCATTGAACACTGCTCATCCCTTGGTCTTTCTTTCAAATTCTTGGGACAGCCCTCCCTTAATTTCCTAGTGCACAGTTGAGACAAAGCTATAGTTTGTCCAACAGGATTCACTGAAATTTAGGGAATAGAGCAGAGACATATCACACAGAATGAAACTGAAAATTGCTTTGAGTATTGACCATTCCTAAAGTTCAACTGGTCCAAGCCTCAAAAGAAACAAAAATTCCTTCACCCCAATCAAGTCCACATGTTGTCTCTTCAGTTTTCATTTATTGCCTCAGTGTTAGCTCCTTTTCCACTGTGATCAGCAGTAGGAACTTCCACTCCTCTCAGAGAATAAGAGACCCCAAGACAACCTGAAGGGGGGGTGGTCCTCTGGCCGTAGGGATGGATCATCCATTATGCTAGTCTTAGAGACTATTTTCCAAAGTCTAGTTGATTGGTCCTACATGGACCTGGATCTCTGGATCTCCTCCCACGTCACAATGGAAGAGCAGGCCTCTCCATCCAAAAGATACTCCTTTTATTTAAAAAAAAAAAAGTTGCTCCCAAAACAACATCATATCTCTTTAGGGACAAGTAGTGATTTGAAGCTACATGGTCATTTAAATTCAAGTTGAGAGGAGAAAAAGTCTCTAAAGGAACCAGTCTCCGGATGTGTAGTTTTAAAATGCTATTTTACATTTATTAGCAGAACATCTCAGTCAGAATCTCCTGTGTGTAGATTGCTGCAGCATATTTGCATATTTGCTCTAGCTCTACATTGCATCAATTAAGGAACCACACAGCAACCAAAAAGCATCTTCCCAGAGGTAAAGTGCAACACTGTGTGCAAATTTTAAAACAGGGTTTTTTTTAATGTTGGTTTTTTTAATGTATTTATTTTTATTGTTAAATCATAGCTGTGTACATTAGTCAAATCAAGGGGTACAATGTGCGGGTTTCATATACAATCTGAAATATTCTCATCAAACTGTTCAACGTAGCCTTCGTGGCATTATCTTAGTTACTGTATGTAAACATTTGTATTCTGCATTTAGTAAGTTTCGCCTGTACTCATTCTAAGATGCACCGTAGAACAGAGGTGTTTAAAGTCAGTCTTCAGGTCATATCTCCATTTGTGACATAACACAGACATAGTGGAAAATCCTACCTCACACATAAATCTGTACTTTCTTTCTTTAACTTAATTTGAACACTTTCTAATACCAGGAAAATATTTTGAAAACATGAGTTTAATGATTTTATGATCTTCATATCTATACTATTTTTTTCTCTTTTTTATTGTTAAATCATAGCTGTGTACATTAATGTGATCATGGGGCACCATACACTGGTTTTATAGACCGTTTGACACATTTTCATCACACTGGTTAACATAGTCTTCCTGGGATTTTCTTGGTTATTGTCTTAAGACACTTATATTCTACATTTACTAAGTTTCACATGTACCCTTGTAAGATGCACTGCAGGTGTAATCCCACCAATCACCCTCCCTCTGCCCATCCTCACCCCACCCTCCCATCCCTCTCCCCCAAATTCTTAAATTATAACGGGGTTATAGCTTTCATATGAAAGCCCAAAAATAGTTTCATAGTAGGGCTGAGTACAATGGATACTTTTTCTTCCATTCTTGAGAT
>CAUYPK010067015.1:0-16216 GCA_963574355.1 Loris lydekkerianus | reverse complement strand
ACGTGGATGTGGAGAAAAGGGAACACTTCTACACTGCTGATGGGAATGCAAATTAATACATTCCTTTTGGAAAGATGTATGGAGAACACTTAGAGATCTAAAAATAGACCTGCCATTCAATCCTATAATTCCTCTACTAGGTTATATACCCAGAAGACCAAAAATCACATTATAACGAAGATTTGTACCAGAATGTTCATTGCAGCCCAATTCATAATTGCTAAGTCATGGAAAAAGCCCAACTGCCCATCGACCCATGAATATATCCATAAATTATGGTATATGTACACCATGGAATATTATGCAGCCTTAAAAAAAGATGGAGACTTTATCTCTATTTTCTAAGGAAACTTCATTAAGCTTGGCACCTATAACTCAAGCGGCTAAGGATCCAGCCACATACATCAGAGCTGGCGGGTTCAAATGCAGCCCAGGCTTGCCAAACAACAATGACAACTACAACCAAAAAATAGTCGGGCGTTGTGGCAGGCGCCTGTAGTCCCAGCTACTTGGGAGGCTGAGGCAAAAGAATCACGTAAGCCCAAGAGTTGGAGGTTGCTGTGAGCTGTGACACCATAGCACTCTAGTGAGGGTGACAGCTTGAGGCTCTGTCACAAAAAAAAAAAAAAAAAAAAGAAGCAGCAGCAGCTTCATTAGATTCTGATTTATGTTTTCTTTTTTCTTTTGTTTTATTTACAAGAATGCAGGCAGTCTAGTTGGCTGCATTTTTGGGATAGGATTGTTTAATGGTTCAGGTATTATCAAACTGATTTCTCCTTAAATTTAATTTCCCCATAGGACTTTTCCCTCGTGGGTTTTGTTTTTGTTTTGAGACAAGGGTCTTGCTCTCTGGTCTTGGCTGGAGTGCAGTGGCATCATCATAGCTCACTGCAACTTCCAACACCTGGGCTCAAGCAGTCTTCCTGCTTCAGCCTCTCAAGTAGCTGGGACTACAGGTGTCTACCATCAGGCCTGGCTAATTTTTCTATTTTTTGTAGAAACAGGGTCTTGCTCTTGCTTAGGCTGGTCTCGAACTCCTGACCTCAAGTGATCTTCTGGCCTTTCAGAGTGCTAGGATTACAGATGTGGGCCACTGCTCTTGGCCATAACTAGTGGTTATAACGGTTATTGATGATGATACTACTTCATTAGAGATTAGAAAATGGTAGTGTTCTGTCATTCCTACTCCTATGTCAACTGGGTTTTCCTATGCAGATCTTTGTCACATAATTATTTTGGTTTTTCTGAGATAGAATCCACGTGAGATAGGTGTATTGGTATTTTTTTTTCTTTTTCTTTTTTTTTTTTTTTTTGAGACAGTCTCACTATGTCGCATCACAGCTCATAGCAACCTCAAACTCGAGCTTAAGTGATTTTCTTGCCTCCACCTCCCAAGACTACAGGCACTCTCCACAATGCCTGGCTATTTTTTTGTTGTTGTAGTTGTCATTGTTGTCTGGCAGGCCTGGGCCCGTTTTGAGCCTGCCAACCCTGGTATATGTGGCTGGGGCCCTAACCACTAAGCTATAGGCGCTGAGCCAGTTTTTTTTTGTTTTTTTTTTTTTTTTTAATCAGTTGTCAGAATAATAGGTTTATTTCTTAGCCTCTTCCAGATATTACAAAGGAGTTGTTTGAGCATTATTGTGAATGAGTTATACTTTTTGTTTTTCAATCAGTTGCCTTTATTATTCTTTATATGCTCAAATTGTCCCATTTTTGTCTAATGGTACTGTCCTCAAATTGGATTTTCTGTTTTATATTGTATTTTTCTTTTTTTTTTTCTGAATCTCTATAGTCTTTGATAATTTGCTTTATGGTATATGATATTCCAGGCTCATTTTGTACAAATTCTGCCTCAGATCTGAAATCAGCCAGATCTCCAAGGAGATCTCTTTGAATGGGAAATATTTAGTAATCATGGTCTCTAGGGCCTAGGGACCATGTTCTTAAGACAATAAAATTTTGAAAATGTTTATTTTATGAGAAAACAGGCACAAAGCAATGAATAACTTCCCCAGGTCTCATAGCTAATAAGTGATAAGTCTGAGACACAAACCTAGGCAGTCTGGCTTCAGAGCTCCCATTTTTAGCCACCATTTTATACTGACTTTAGCTTACCAGTTCACTTTTCTAAACTGGAAGAACACATAAAATTATTTACAGCATAGAGTTATCACGAAGGTTAAAGTTAAGACTTAGCATAACATAGTATTTGGCACATAGTAGCACTCAGATACACAACCTTTGTTATTATCATCATGTTCTTTTTTGTCCCTTGTATTCAAGAATTTTGCTTTTTTTATCATGAGTGTGTAAACATAATTGTTTTTCCTTTTCTTTCATTATTCCATGTGCTAAGGTCTGCCATGTTTATTTGCTGGGTCAGTATTAACTTCTTTACAGCATGTTATGAAAAGCCAATATAAGAATTGATTCTTGGCTGGCACCTATAGCTCAGTGGTTAGGGCACTGGCCACATGCTCTGGGGCTAGTGGGTTCGAACCCGGCCTGGGCCTGCTAAACAAAAAAAATAGCTGGGTGTTGTGGCAGGCACCTGTAGTCTCTTGCCTAGGGAGGCAGAGGTAAGAGAATTGCTTAAACCCAAGAGTTTGAGGTTGCTATGAACTATGATGCCATGGCACTCTACCAAGGGTGACAAAGTAAGATTGTATCTCAATTAAAAAAAAAAAAATTGTATCTTTTTCAAAGAGGAAAGCCATGCCTCTAGCTTGAAACCAAAGTATGTTCTGGAGATGAGCTCCAGTGTGGTAGTACTGTAACAAGGTTGGGAGCCAAGTGTGAGTGAATGAGTCCAGAAAACTGCTAGGATATCTGATCTGTGCCCTCACAGCCCCCTTGGTCCCCGGACAACCTTAAAAGTAGCCATTTTCCCAGGGTTTCTAGTAGATCATAGTAGGAAAATAATATGTAAGTTCTTTAGCTCACTCATAAATATTTTCTAAAATATTTTCTTAAATGACTAACCATTCATACTCCTTCAGGATTCTTTTAACATTATTGATAAAGGTTATTATTATTTTTTTTTTTTTTAGGTTTTGTGCAAGTGGATGATGGCAGAAAGATTGTGTTTGTCCCAGGGTGTTCCATACCATTAATTATAGTAAAATCAGATGGAGGTTATACCTATGATACATCTGACCTGGCTGCTCTTAAGCAAAGACTATCTGAGGAAAAAGCAGATATAATTATCTATGTGGTGGACAGTGGACAAGTGAGTTTGTAGATTTGTTTATGTTCTAACATTGTCTGGTTGGAAGTAAGATAATGTAAGGGTGGTAGCATTTGGCACTAGAAAACTGTATAAATTTTCCCCAAAGGCTAAGATTCATAACATAAATGTTAACACAGTAGAAAGAACAGGGTTTGGAGCCAGGCAAACCTGGACACTCCTAAGCTTTTCTCCATGTTTTCACAACTGGAAAAGAATACTTCTCTGAACTTCAACCACTGTTCTTATTGATGGAGTTGTTGAGAGCTAAAATATAATTGATGTTATTTAAAAACCTTTGAGCATAGTAGAAAGTGTGATAATAGCCTTGCTTTTACTATTTCTTTCTATATAGGGAATAATGGACGAGCTTTTATAGGAATACTTGCCTCTCAAGATTTGTGTTTGAATTTTACAAATCTTTAATCCTAAGCACAAGAGCCTATGAAGTCTTTATTATATTAGAAAACTAGCAAGTAACATTCTATTTTTGTTGCTTTGTAGTCTGTGCACTTCCAGACAGTATTTGCTGCTGCTCAGATGATTGGTTGGTATGACCCTAAAGTAACTCGAGTGTCCCATGCTGGATTTGGTGTGGTGCTAGGGGAAGATAAGTAAGTTTGGAAAATCTGAATATGGTAATGATATACCTGATTTCCCCATTTTCTTGGAAGAGGCTACATTTCATTTGATATCATGTGAGAATTAAAGTCTAAGATTTTCTTTAATCTTACCTTTTTTTTTTTGCAGTTTTTGGCCAGGGCTGGGTTTGAACCTGCCACCTCCGGTATATGGCGCCTTACTCCTTTGAGCCACAGGTGCCGCCCTTATCTTACATATGTTGTAATAGTAAACCCAGAGAGTTGTTTTGTATTTATGTCTGCAGAGAAGGTAGCCTCTTAGGGAGATAGTATGTGCAAAGTTGAATGGAAACCAGGTTGTAGATTATAAAGGGGGTTTCCACTCTCATAGATCGTATTTTTTAAAATATATAAAGGGACCTGCTTAGATTTCAGAAAAAATAGTCAACAGTATAGTCCAAGCATTTTGTAAATGTCTTTGATTTTTTTTCTTTTCTTCACAGTTGAACAGTTGGTCAAAAGATGTTAAGTTTATTGAGAATCCAATTAAGTTCTAAAATTCACTGCTTTCATTTGTATGTTCACCTCAAATTTTTTTTTTTTTTGTGACACAGAGTCTCACTTTGTGATCTTTGGTAGAGTACAGTGGCATCACACTCATTGCAACCTCAAACTCTTGGCTGAAGCAGTTCTCTTGCCTCAGCCTCCCCAGTAGCTGAGACTACAGGTACCCACCACACCATCTGGCTAATTTCAGAGACAGGATCTCACTCTTGCTCAGGCTGATCTCAAACTCCAGAGCTCAAGCAATCCACTCACCCTACCCCCCAGCCTCCCAGGGTGCTGGGATTACAGGCATGCTCCCACCACACCCGGCCTTTGAAAAATATTCATTGAGACCTACATGTGAATATCTACATTTTCAGTTTTTATGTTTTGCGGTTATTTCCCTACATTCTGTTCAATGTTAAAAATGTGAATACAATCAAATATTTATATGCAGAATTCACAAGCACAAATTCTTTCACATTTAATAATGTATTCACTAATATCTTACGATTACCCGCCATTTAAATATTACTATCCCACAGAGGTAGTACTACTTCGAATTATCACGTGAAGTAGCTCAAGATGTGGCCAGCCAATGTACAGAAGCCTTAACTGAGCATGTGAAAGGCAGATTAGGTGTGTCAGGGTGTTATAGATACTAATTATACATGTATAGAGATCAAAGACCTCCTTAGAAACATTTTCTAGGCCAAGCACATGGGCTTATGCCTATAATCCTAGCACTCTGGGAGGCCGAGATGGGTGGATTGCCTGAGCTCATGAGTTTAAGACCAGCCTGAGCAAGAGTGAGACCCTGTCTCTAAAAATAGCCCATTGTTATGGTGAACGTCTGTAGTCCAAGCTACTTGGGAGGCCGAGACAAGGGAATCTCTTGAGCCTAAGAGTTTGAGGTTGCTGTAAGCTGTGACAACGCAGCAGTCTACTGGGGCAACAAAGTGAGACTCTATCTCAAAAAAAGAAACATTTTCTAATTATAATTTGTGACTTTTCTGTGGAGCTATACTTTTTTGGAATCAAAAGATTCTGGACCTTACTATTATGTTTATGATCCTAAGAAAGTTCTTAAAAACTTGCCTTTGAGTTTAGTGCCGCTCATAGTAAGTATCTACTTTTTTTTTTTTCCCAGAGTCTCACTGTGTCACCATGGGTAGAGTGCTGTGGCATCACAGCTCACAGCAACCTCAAACTCTTGGGCTTAAGTGATTCTTCTGCCTTAGCCTCCCAGATAGCGGGGACTATAGGTGCCTGCCACGGTGCCCGGCTATTTTATTGTTGTTGTTGCGGTTGTCATTGTTGTCTTAGCTGACCTGGGCTGCCATTCTCAGTGTATGTGGCTGGTGCCCTACCCACTGAGCTACAGAGCTACAGCTGCCACCCAGTATCTTCATTTCTTAACGGTTGGTTTTCAGACATTTAGGTGATATTCCTACAGTTGGTTGGAATTAGCAAACTTTCTACATGTCTCATTAGTATTTATGTCTTGGCATTTAATTCAAGTGCCATGTAATGATGAAGGGATTCTTGACAATTTTTTTCCTGTGCTCAAGTGTCTGATATCATGTAATTATGGCATCTTAGTCCAATTTTTTTTTAAAGAGAATAATTTAAATGATAGTTAACCAGTGGCAGCTAACCATATTTTAAATGCTTAATATTCTCACAGATTGTGCCATCTGTTTTTAGTGACATTTTCTGTTTCAGTTTTTGGTTACATTGAATTATCCTTTTATTTCATTGTCACTTTGCTATCCCTTGGCTGCTGTTCTTTGAGCGCCTGGTATCAGTGGTGTTGGCTGGATGCTCCACGTGTGTATACAGATAAGTAGAACATAGCCTCTTTCCTGGAGCAGCCTATGATGTACAGCAGCCCAGTCTCCTGTGGAGCCTGTGTAAAGGTACATACCAAGCTCCCCTGTGAGAGTTATTGACTTATTAGGTCTAAAGTGGCTTTTAGGCATCTGTGTTTTAAGAGCTCGATTGGTGGGCGGTTCCTGTAGCTCAGGGAGGGCGCCAGCCACATACACCAAGGCTGACTGGTTCGAACCCAGCCCAGGCCAGCTAAATGACAACTGCAACAAAATAATAGTGGGGCTTTATGGCAGGTGCCTGTAATCCCAGCTCCTTGGTATGCTAGGAAGAGCTCGATTGGTATTTAGGCATGCATCCCTCTTAGTGTAACCACATGTCAGAGACTAACACAAGAAAGAAAAATTCATGGCAGGCACAGGTAAGAAAGAACTGAAAGGACCAGTTATTGGAAAACAGAAGCAGTGGGAAGGCTTCCTTTAACCTACTGACTATGATGATTTTCATGCATCAGAGATGTGGAAGTTTAGACACTCAAGGAGGTTTTGGCATAAAGAAAGCCATGCAAATACATAAGTATTTATGGAATGATTTTAATTCTCTGGTAAAGGGCAAGTAGATCCTTTCTAAGGCAAGCTCTGAAAATAAAACTTTAGTCGGAAGTATCACATTTACGTATTTTGGTAGGCTTCGTGTTAGAATAGCATGCTTCATTTTTGCCATTGTCATGTTTGAAGGATTTCTAACTTAAAAGAAAAAAGACAAATTATATACTTGGTGTCATGTAACCTTCTCCTCTGTTTAATAAGTAAAATTCAGTTTTCTCAAAATGCCTTTCAATAGCGCAGCTGCCTAGGGCACTGGTTTTGCCACATCCTTAGCGATTCTAATCTGAATGGGACCAGGCATCTTATTTTTTCATTTTGTTTCGTTTTTGCATTTTTTGGCTGGGGCTGGGTTTGAACCCTCCACCTCCGGCATATGGTGGGTGCCCTACTCCATTGAGCCACAGGCGCCGCCCCCCTGTTTTGTTTTTATTTGAGATAGAGTACTAGAATTGCAGGTATGAGCCATTGCCCAGGCATTAAGCATCTTACTCTCTCTAGCTGATCCTGATAAACATCCAGGATTGGTTACCACTGAACAAGAAGAATCATTAAGATAGAGAAATGCAAATAGGATTGCAGGAAGGAATTTGCTCACTTTTCAAACAGTTCTGGAAGCAAACTTTTTTTTTTTTTAAATAACTATTTTTTGAGACAGTTTCACTGAGTCATCCTGTGTAGAGTGCCTTGCATCATAGCTCACAATAATCTCAAACTTTAGGGCTCAAGTGATCCTATTCCCTCAGTGTCCCAAGTAGCTGGAATTATAGGTGCCTACCACAATCCCTGGCTAGTTTTTCTATTTTTAGTAGAAAAAAGAGTAGCAGAGTCTCACTTTGCTCAGGCTGTTCTCGAACTCCTGAGCTCAGGCAATCCACCCACCTGGGCCTCCCAGAGTGCTTGGATTACAGGCAAAAGCCACCGTGTCCAGCAGCAAACATGTATTTATTAGTAGTTTTTCTAAAAGGGTAAAACAACTAAACCAAACTTGGTGTTCCAGGAAAATGAACAAATTAACAAATAACTTCTTTCTTTTCCTCTTAAGGGATTGTATTAAGTAAACATGTAGGGAGTGCTATAAGGGGCTAAGGCATAGGATACTTTGAGCTGAGGGCTAGATATGAGAGACACTGGATAGCACCTCATTTCTTTTGGCAGACTGCCTGCTTGCCCACTAGAATAAGGCAGTGTTACTATTGCATCAAGCACTGTTTTAATAGTTCTCAGGAAAACCTATACCGGAAATACAGTTTGTGCTCAGGTCCCTCAAAACTTTTCAGGATTGAAAAGTTCTGTTTCAAAATCTGTTTGACTAAGGCTTTGGAATTTTTTAGGAAGAAGTTTAAAACACGTTCAGGTGAAACAGTACGCCTCAGAGACCTTCTGGAAGAAGGACTAAAACGATCCATGGACAAATTGAAGGAAAAAGAAAGAGACAAGGTAATTCAAGGCCTTGTTGGTGTACTATGCATTGTAATTTTCCATTTTTGTTTTCATTGAGAGAACTGAGGAATATTATAAGAGTCACCCGCTCAGGATAGGCTTATGTTGCACAGTAAGTTTGATGCATTGCTGAGCACTTCTTTCTTTCTTGGCTACTGCAGATGGCTGTGGCTTTCTCCTCCTTTGTTAATGTATGGTATCTCTCTGCTTCTTAGTGGCAGTCCCCTGTGATGGGAGAATACTGCCGACTGAAGGGGGTTGCTAGTTCAGCTAACATTAGTGTCTACATCTGCTGAGCTCCTTCTCTGGGAGCATTTGTAGAGCTGTAGTAGTCAGTGCTGAGCCATCAGAGCAGGCAGCATGATAGTCATTCATAGCACCCTTGGAATAGACTTTGTTTTGCGTGGAATTTGGAGGAATTATATCAAAATGAAAAAAACCTAACAAAAAAATTTTTAAGCTGAGAGTAGCAGAGGAGAGGTCAGGGGTCGAGATGCCAGGGTCTTACATCTTTTTCTCTCCAGCAAGTGAAGTGATATTTTGGAAGGATACGCTGAAGAGTAAAACTACAGAAGGGGAAACTGAGTGGGAGGAGAAGGATGAGAGTAGACATGAAAGGGCCAAACACAAAAAAATGATATTTTTTAAGGCTGCATCCTCTCTACCTGTTCCCTTTCCTTTGCCAGCAAAGTGAAATGGAAAGTAGTGTTTTTTACTGTCAGTAAATGGTGACCAAGTCTACCCAGCTGGTATCTCCAAAGTAGCTTTGCTTTTTAACCCTGGCTTAGACAGTCTGGCACAATCAGGTGAAAAGTAGAACGTTTACTCGCCTGTCAGTTTTAGTCTTCTTGATGCTTGATAGCATAAACTACGTTGGCTCTTTGATTTGTTTGATTATCCCAGCTAGTTTGGGGGGCTTTGTTTTCAGAGACAGTAGAGACAGGGTCCTGGTTTGTCACCTAGGCTAGAGTCCAGTGGCCCAGTTACAGCTCACTGAAGCCTTGAATTCCTAGGCTCAAGCTACAACCTTGCTTCAGCCATCTGAGTAGCTAGGACTGCTGGCATATGCCACTATGCCTGGCTAATTTTTTTTTTTTTTTTTTGGCTGGGGCCAGGTTTGTACTCGCTACCTCTGGCATATGAGGCTGGTGCCTACTCCTTGAGCCACAGGCGCCTCCCATTAACTTTTTTTTTTTTTAGTGTTTTTGTAGAGATAGAGCCTTAGACTTCTAAGTTTAAGCAGTCCTCCTGCCTCAGCCTCCCTCACCCCCTGAAGTGCTAGGATTACAGGCATGAGCCACCTCACCCAGTCTCAACTAGTATTTTATTTATTTATTTATTTATTTTTGAGACAGAGTCTATGTCACCCTTAGGAGAGTGCTGTGGTGTCACAGCTCACAGCAACCTCCAACTCTTGGAATTAGGCGATTCTCTTGCCTCACCCTCCCAAGTAGCTGGGACTACAGGCATCCACCAGAATACCCAGCTAGTTTTATTTATTTATTTATTTATTTGTCGTTGTTGTTTAGCATACCCAGGCCAGAATCAAACCCACCAGGCCTGGTGTATGTGGCCAGCACGTTACTCACTGAGCTACGAGTGCCAGGCCCGCAACTAGTGTTTTTATTTTATAAGTTAGTTTACCTACAATAAAATGGTGTAACTTGAGGAATTTTTACATACATACGTCTTACAATACTTACAATTTATCAATTAAGATAAATTTCTAGCACCCCAGAAACTTTCACTGTAAATCACTTTTGTTTATTCTGGAATTTCACGTAAATGAAATTATAAAGTATGTCCTCTTTTCCACACACATGAGCAGTTCATTTGTTTTTATTGCTGAGTTGTATTCACTTGAATGGATATGCTGCATTTTGTTACATTTACTCCTCGGGTACATTTACTCCTCGGGTAGGGTCCTAACTGCTGAACTAAGGCTCTTCTGGTCTCATAACCGTGCCTTTCACCCTGCTGCAGCGGGGCCTGCCCAGCACCACACAGCTGCTGACATTGCCACTTAGTGCTTTAATCACCTCCTTACTCTTTTCTGATAGGTTTTTTGGGAGTCTTGCCTTGTGCATCCAGCTATATGACAAGTTAAAAGACATTTTTCTCATGAGTTTTTTAGTTCTCTCAGTTCCCTCCTTTTGGGGATTTTTGTTCTCACTTTTTTGGCAGCCCCATTCTCTGAATTCTGTGGTCTTGACCCAGTAAGAACACTTCTTTCTGCTTGGGTTCTGTACCTCCGTACCCTGTACAGAGTGATGTGGAAAACGCCCTCAGGGGAAAAGCCAAGTGGATACGGGACTCACTCCCTATGCTTTTCTTCTCTCAAGAATTATAGCCCCTCAGACTTTGCTCATGTTAATGCTCTGCAGTGACTTTCAACAGTTGTTTTACAGATTTTACCCACCTATTTTTTTTCTTTTTAGAAACAGAGTCTCACTCAGTCACACTGGGGTTGAGTGCCGCTCATAACAACTTCAAATTCTTGGGCTCAAGTGATCCTCTTATCTCAGCTCCCAAGCAGCCAGGACTACAGGTTCCTGCCACAATGCCTGGATAGTTTTTCTGTTTGTTGAGATGGGGTCTCACTTTGCTCAGGATGGTCTCAAACTCCTGAGCTTAAATAGTCCACCTGCCTTGGCCTCCCAGAGTGCTAGGATTACAGGCATGAGCCACCACACCCAGTCCCAACTTTTTTTTTTTTTTTTTTTTTTAAAGAGTCTCAAGCTGGGTAGAGTGCTGTGGCATCACAGCTCACAGCAACCTCCAAATCCTGGGCTTAAGCGATTCTCTTACCTCAGCCTCCCAAGTACCTGGCACTACAGGCACCACCACAACACCCGGGTGTTTTTGATTATAGTTGTTATGGTTGTTTGGCAGGCCTGGGCTGGATTTGAACCCGCCTGCTCCGGTGTATGTGGCTGGCACCCTAGACACTTGAACTATAGGCGCCCAGCCATGCCCCAACTTTTTTTAAAGAGACATGGTCTTGCTCTGTTGCCCAGACTGAGTGCAGTGGCACCAACAAAGCTTGCCTCAGCCTCTGATTCCTGGACTCAAGTGACCCTTCTAACTTCAGCCTCATGTGTAACTGAAACTAATGGGTACATGTTACCATACCCAGCTAATTTTTTTTGTTTTTATAGAGACAGGGTCTCACAATGTTTCTGAGCTTGATCTCAAACTCCTATACTCAAGCAATCCTCTAACTGCAGCTTCCCCAAAGTGCTAGGATTATAGGCGTGAGCCACCATGCCCGACCTTTACCCAGATTTTAAGTAGTTGCTTTTGGTGGAAAGGGTTATTCTTTTTTTCTTTTGGAGACAGTCTCTTGCCTCAGCCTCCCTAGTAGCTCGGACTACAGGCACCCACTACACACCCAGCTATTTTTAGAGATGGAGATCTTGCTCTTGATCAGGCTGGTCTTGAACTCCTGAGGGAAAGGGTTATTCTGCTACAAGCTGCTTTATCACCGCCAGCCAGAAATTCTTGATCACTCACTTGGAGTCTAATAATGCTGTGGGACACACAACAAAATGTTAGCAAAATAATAGAATGAGTTCTTTGTTTCACCTTTGATAAACTGTTGATTTCAGTTAATTATTTGACTCTAATTTTCAAACTCTTGGGTTCAAGTGATTCTCTTGCCTCAGCCTCCCAAGCAGCTGGGACTACAGGCATGCACCACAACGCTCGGCTACTTTTTGGTTGTAGTTGTCATGGTTGTTTGGCAGGCCCGGGCTTGGTTCAAACCCATCAGCTACGGTGTATGTGGCTGGCACCCTAACCACTGAGCTACAAGGCACCGAGCCAACTCTTGAGTTTTTGTTCTTACTAATATTTTACTCTATTACTTTGTTTCCTATAACCTCAGAATGTTCATGGAGTAGATGTGAATAATTGGTGCTTTGTGTTTCATATCTATTGAATACATCAGGAAAAAGTACTCATACTGACATTTGGCATTTTACAAATTCATTTTCTCATAGGAGTATTCTTCATTGTGCATAGCTGATGAGTTTTATATCTTCATTATTCTTATACATTGGCCCGTGTCTGTCTTCGTGTCAATGTTTAGTAAAGTTTATTGATAAAAGAGCACTATTAGATGCTTCCTACCCCTCTCTTCTGCCTGTGAGACCCAGAGCAATCAGTGAGCTATGAATTAATTGGGTCTTTCCCCCCAAAGGTCTTAACTGCAGAGGAATTGAAGGCTGCTCAGACATCTGTTGCTTATGGCTGTATCAAATATGCTGACCTTTCTCATAACCGGATGAATGACTACATCTTCTCCTTTGATAAAATGCTAGATGACAGAGGAAACACAGCTGCTTACTTGTTGTATGCCTTCACAAGAATCAGGTAATTGTGGGTCGATATTGCTTTACTTATTTATTGATTTTTCAGACAGAGTCTCACTCTATTGGCCAGGCTAGAGTGCTGTGGCATCAGCCTAGCTCATAGCAACCTCAGACTCCTGGGTTCAAGTGATCCTCCTGCCTCAGCCTCCCAAGTAGCTGGGACTAGAGGTACCTACCACAGTGCCCAGCCGATTTTTCTATTTTTGGTAGAAACAGGCTCTCGCGTTTGCCCAGGGCTAGTCTGCCAACTCCTGAGTTCAAGTGATCGTCCCAGCTTAGCTTCCCAGAGTGCTAGGATTACAATCATGAGCCACCACACCCAGCTGACATGGCTTCATTCTGTATTAAATGAAAGCATGCTTGAGTTGCCCCCCAATTTTTTCTTTTTTATGATTTATTTTTCTATATACAAGCATCTTTGGAAATATCTCCTCTTTTAGAATTACAGGTTACACTGGAATTCCCAAGCCTGTCCCTGTTTGCTCTGGCAGATCCTCTCCTAGGCACTCATGGTTGTTTTTTTGTTTTGTTTTATTTATTTATTTTTTTTTGCAGTTTTTGGTTGGGGCCGGGTTTGAATCTACCACCTCCGGTATATGAGGCCGGTCCCTTAACTTCTTTGAGCCACAGGCACCACCTGACATTCATGGTTTTAATTTTTAATAATGCTATACACCAGCTTAGTCATTTAGCCTAATAGTGTGCCCTATAATAAATTCTTCATTTTATAAGAACTTATTTTTAATTGATGATAATTTCTGATTTGCATCAGTTCTTTGTTTTTGAGTGGAGAAGAATGAGTTTGCCTAACGAAAGGGAACACCAGTGACTATCTGATTTTTCAGGTCTATTGCACGTCTGGCCAGTATTGACGAGGAGATGCTCCAGAGAGCTGCTCGAGACACCAGGATCGTCTTGGACCATGAGAAGGAATGGAAACTAGGCCGGTGCATTTTGCGATTCCCTGAAATTCTGCAAAAGATTTTAGATGACTTATTTCTCCATACTCTCTGTGATTATATTTATGAGCTGGCAACTACTTTCACAGAGTTCTATGATAGCTGCTATTGTGTGGAGAAAGATCGACAGACAGGTGAGTGCCTCATTTAGTGGCCACGTTGGGAGTGGGGTACCATCAGGGCTTTGAGGGTGGCACCTGTGGCTCAGTGGGTAGGATGCTGGCCCCATATACCGAGGGTGGCGGGTTCGAACCCAGCCCCGGCCAAACTGCAACAACAATAAAAATCAGAGCTTTTGAATTGGGTAGGGATGGTTTTCACTTCAGTTTTATTTATGGAAACTCCTTCCTTCCCCTCCTGCCCCAGTGATTGCACAATGAATCATTTAAGCACTTGTGCTTAAGGAGCAGAAATACAATTTTGCCCACCTCGTCTGTTTTTCTACCTTCAGGCACGTAGAACTGAAAGACTCCAAAGAAAACAGTTGTAAGACCACATTTCCAACAAAATTAGTGTGTCTTGAGGGTCCCAGAATGACTCTTTGAGTATTCTTGATAATAGAAACTGTTCTTGAAAAATAACTGATAATTTTTCTTACATTAGACTTTCTGCTCTCTGTCATATTACATAATTAATAAAATAGGCTGAATTAATGTATTACAGGGTAAGTAGGCATTTGTGAGGATTACGCTTGAGAACTGAAACTTTATTAGGAAAAAATAATTTATAGTTTTTAGACTTTGAAGCCTAGGAAAGAACTCTGAATTTTATAAAGGTAAGTTAGCCAGTTCTAAACATGCAAATCTTGGCTTGGTGCCTGTAGCACAGTGTTTACGGCGCTGGCCACATGCACCAAGGGTGGTGGGTTCAAACCTGGTCTGGGCCAGCTAAACAACAATGACAGCTGTAACAACAACAAAAAAATAGCCGGGCGTTGTGGGTGCCTGTAGTCCCAGCTGCTTGGAAGGCTGAGACAAGAGAACCTCTTAAGCCTAAGAGTTTCAGGTTGCTGTGAGCGATGACATTACAGCACTCTATTGAGGGTGACATAGTCACTGTCTCAAAAAAAGAAAAAATTGCAAATCTTGTATCTCTTCTCATGATTATCTTTTAAAAACAAATTTCTTCATGCTCAGCGCCCATAGCACAGTGGTTAGTGTGCACTGAGAGTGGCAGGTTTGAACCCAACCCGGGTCTGCTAAACAACAATGACAGCTGCAACAAAAAAATAGCTGGGGGTTGTGGTAGGCACCTGTATTCCCAGCTGAGGCAAGAGAATCACTTACACCCAAGAGTTTGAGGTTGCTGTGAGCTATGACATTAAGGCACTCTACTGAGGGTGACATAGTGAGATTGTCTCCAAAAAAAAAAAAAAAAAAAAAATCAAAAACAGATTACTTCAACAGAAATGCTTTTTGTTTTGGGGGTTGTCTCTTTTTATAGTTTAAGATAAATGTAGGGCTTTAACTAGAATTATCTTAAGTAAATCACTTCTAAATAAAGTGCAGAAGTAAGATTTTTAAATGATTTTCAAAAAGAAAAACTAATAATATCTTTTTTCTTGTCAGGGAAAGTATTGAAGGTGAACATGTGGCGTATGCTGTTGTGTGAAGCAGTAGCTGCTGTCATGGCCAAGGGGTTCGATATCCTGGGAATAAAACCTGTCCAAAGGATGTAATCCTTCGGTTTGAACACTGTTTTTACCAAAGTGGCCACTAGCACTGTTTGCTTTTTTACAATCATGTGGATACAAAAACAAGTAAAGAAAATTTGTCAACTATGTATGCAAAATGTAGTTCTTTATCTTTAATGACTAGAATTCTAAAAAGAAAAAACTTTCATAAATATGCTTGCTGAGCATTGAACCAGTATGGCTTCATGGAGTAACAGGATTTGTGCATTGCAGAGTTTGTTGACTTGGCAGGGGCTGTGTTTTCATTGAATTTTTTTTTTCTGTAGACAGGCTCTCACTGTGCTGCCCAGTTGGCCTTAAACTCTTAGGCTCAAGCAATCCTCTCACCTCAGCCTTGGGAGTAACTGGGACTACATTTGCCACAGTGCCCAGCTCCTAAATTGTAATTACATAAGGAATTCCATTGATGGAGCCCTAGCATAGGCCCCAAGAACTTTGCACACCTTTATTGTCCCATTTATTCCTTAGTTGTTTAACAGACAAAACAAATAAAACTTAGGCCTGGATTGGTGAGGAAGAAAATCCAGATTCAAATCTATGCATGTCTAACTGTCAAATTTAAGTTCTTAGCATTTGAGCAAAAGAAAACATTATATAAAAGCCCTGAGTTCAAGATAGGAGGTAAGAAAACAGACTCGAAATTTTCCTGATGCTTTAGATTAATTTTTAGCATCTCCATGACCATATGTCAATTCTAGTTGCAAGGAGAATATCTAAGCTAAGGAGAAAAATATTGCCATGATTTACTTAGAACAGTCAAGATTCATGATTCATGCCCTTTACTTACTTTATTATCTTACTTCATGAAACTGGACTTCTTTTTTTTTTTTTTTTTTTTTTTGCAGTTTTTTACCGGGGCTGGGTTTTAACCCCCCATATCTGGCATATTGGTACAGCAACCAACTGCTTTTAGCCAAAGGCATTTCCCATTAAACAGGATTTATTAAGCAAGAAACA